>JAJHZJ010000526.1:600000-778393 GCA_023548195.1 Bettongia penicillata ogilbyi | reverse complement strand
CAAAAAATATGAACAGTTTTCAGATGAAGTAATCAAAGCTGTCTATGGCCACATGGAAAAAATGCTCTAACTCACTATTGGTTGGAGGAATGCAAATTAAAACAATTCTGAGTTACTACCTCATGCCTATTAGATTGGCTAACTTGGCTAACGTATGCGACAAGTGTTGGAGGGGCTGTGGGAAAAGTGGGACATTAATGCATTGATGGTGGAGTTGTGAACTGATTTCAACCATTGTGTAGAACAATTTGAAACCATTCCCAAAGGGCCATAAAACCATGCATACTCTTTGATCTAGCAATACCACCAACAGATTTGTATCCCAAAAGAGATAAAATCTCTTTCCCAAAAGAAATAAGAAGCAAAAAGGAAAAGGACATATATGTACAAAAATATTTATAGCAGCTCTTTTCTGGGGGCAAAGAATTGGAAATTGAGGGGATACCCATCAATTGGGGAATGGTTTGAACAAATTGTGATTATGGTGGATGGTCTCAAAAAGACCTGGAAAGGCTTATATGAGTTGATACAATGTGAAATGTACTGTGTACCAAGTAACAGCAATATTGTAAAATGATCATCTGTGAATGATTTGGCTGTTCTCTGCAATTCAATGGTCCAAGACAGCTCATAAGAATTTATGATGAAAAATACTAGCCATCCCCAGAGAAAGAACTGAATGCAGATTGAAGTATACTTTTTTAAACTTTTTCTTGGATGGTTTTTTTGGGGGGTCTATGTTTCCTTTTACAACATGACTATTATGAAAATGTTTTGCATGACTACACATGTATAACCTGTATTGAATTGCTTGCCTTCTCAATGGTGGGGTTAGGTGGAGGCAAGGAGAGAGGCAGGAAGGGAGAGAATTTGGAACTTAAGGTTTAAAAATGAATGTTAAAAATTGTTTTTACATGTAACTGGGGAAAATAAAATAATAAATAAAAAGAATTGAAGAAGAACAATTTAGCATCTTTGCAGAGGATGGATTGGAGAGGGAATAGGCTTGCAATGAGTGGCCCAATTAAGAAGTTACTGCAGTAATTTAGATGGAAGATAATGACAGCATGTACTAGGCTATGAATGGAGTGAAGGTGTATGGATGCCAAATATACTGTGGAGGTAGAAATGACAAAACTCATCAATTTATTGGATATCAGGGGGTAAAGAGTTGAGGATGACTTGACATTTTGAACCTATGTGACTGAAAGACTGGTAGTTCCCACAGCAGAAATAGAGAAGTTAGGGGAAAGGAGGGGGGGGATTTTTAGGGGAAAGATAATGCTATTTTGGACATCATAAGTCTGAGATGTCTACTAGATTTCCAGTTGGACATATCCAATAGTCAGTTTGGTAATATAGGACTGGAGTTCAGGAGAGAGACAGGATATTTATAGAGAAGTGTTAGTTAAAGTTGGAGGGGGATGAGGGATGGGAAGAGGAAAGGAATGATACAAATCAACAAGAAAATGGAGAAAGAAAGGAGATGAAGTTCCAAGACAGTCCATTCATAGGAGCTGGGGCTAGATGGATTGATGATCCTGCAAACTGAAAGGAACGGCTAAACAGGAAGAGAATGAGAGGAAAACCATTATCATGAAAACACAAGGAAGAGTGGGTGTCTAGGAGGAGGGGGTAGTCATCCATCTCAAAACACAGCAGAATGATTAAGAAGACTGCAAAAAGATGTGATAATTATAATTACTGAAATATATTGCTTGAGGTGATAGGTTAAGTGGTCCTAATTACCATAAATATAAACAATGACAGACAGCCTGTGCTTTTTCTCTAACCCCATGACAAACAAGTAAATCATCATGGCTCCTGATTGCACAAGCCTCCCAAGATAACTTCAGCAGCTGCACACCAACACCCATTTCTGGGATCCCTATTTTCCAGATAGAACTCTCATCAAATTTCTGGCCCCATCAGGAAACTCTCCAGGAAGTCTGCTATCGATAAGTACCCTGGAACATTTCCCTACCATATCTAGGTCTGATAAGGAATATCTCCCATATCTGGCCCATCTTTAAAGTATAAAAATTCCCTGCTCAGACACCACTCTGAACGTGGGCTTCCACCAAAATCTTTGCCACAGTACACATCTCCTTCATGTGTATAACCCTGGCCCTGTGTGTGTGACCAAATTCCTGTCAGTCTATGTTGCCACTGTGTGTGTGTGTATGTGTGTGTGTGTGTGTGTGTGTGTGTGTGTGTGTGTAAGTTTTTGGTTTTGCCTGCTTGCTGAGCTGCATAGTTACGAAGCTCATGCTTGTACTAGCTTCCTGAGGACCAACTTTCTATAAATCTTCAAACCTGGGTCTTTGCTCTATCTTGAGCCATGAGGCCAAATAAAGCAAAAGGCCATTAGATTTACCAGGTAACTGATCATTATTACCCTGGAGAAAACTCTTTCAATTGAGTGATGAGACTATAAGTCAGATAATAAGGCTTTGAGGGATGAATGTGAGGTGAAAGACAGAGGAAATGAGTGTAGACCACTTGCTCTAGGAGTTTCTAGGTTGTGAAAGAGGTTTCATTAATACTCATATATTTGGGATTCCCTAGGTGGAAAATTGTGCTCATCTGAATTTATTGTGGTCATTGGCCTTTGGATGATTACCTCATTAATTAAAGCATGAGACTAAAGTCAGTCAGTTTCCATAGATAACACTTAACATCTCTCTAAGTCCTGGCCTTGCTTAACAAGGAGTAACAGTAAAAGACTGTCCGTGAATTTTGCTGTTCAGTCATGTTCTGCTCTTCATGACCCCTTTTGGGATTGTCTTGACAAGGATACTAGAGGACCATTTCCATCTCCAGCCCATTTTACAGATAAGGAAACTGAGGTAAGCAGGGTTAAGTAACTTGCCTAGGGTCTCACAGCTAATCAGTGTCTGAGGTTGCATTTGAACTCAGCTCTTTCTGACTCCAGGCCCAGCATTCTATCCACTATGCCACCTGACGGCCCTCTTAGAGGCAGTTAGGCATAAACAGCGGTGGGGAACCTTCAGCCTCAAGGTCGAATATCGCCCTCCAGGTTCTCAAGTTCAACTCTTTGACTGAATCCAAACCTCATAGAACAAATCATTTTATTAAGCTGGGGGGGAGTGCTTTTCCATACAGTAAGAACTCTAATATCTGGTGAATTAATAAAATCACTCATCAATATAATGTAGGCCTGATTTTTTTTTCCCCTTGGTTGTCAAGAAAAACATAGGGAAAATCAGTGAGAAAGAGTTAGGTTATATTTTATGAAAAAGAGTCTCTGAAGGTCAACTAATCCAAGGTTCTATTGAATCAGTAATTCACTTCTGGGCGCCTGTCGTCTACTGATAAAGTTAACAGTAATTCATTAATAACTTTGAATGAGCTAATCATGCCCCAACCTAGATTGTTGTGAATGCTGTAATTCATTCTAAACGCCTCCGATGCTGTTATTGCTTCTGTTAAACCTCCTTATCTCACATTACCCAGCAACCTTCTGTCACTATCTTCTTCACTCTTGCTTCATATTGGCCCTTCTCTTTACCATGCAAACCTCTCTACATGTATAAGCAATTCTGGTGAGAGATGGAAGATAAATGAGAGTGGGAGGATGATAGAGGAGGCAGTCTGTTAGAGTAGATGGCAAATAACAGAATCACTTATACAAAGAAGAAGATAGATGATAAGGAAACTGAGGTAAACAGGGTTAAGTAACTTGCCTAGGGCCTCACAGCTACATTTGAACTCAGCTCTTTCTGACTCCAGGCCCACAGAAATACTGCTCTGATATATCACAATGACGTAGATATCACTCAACGTTCTTAAAGGGACAATGAAGAGAAAGCTCTACTTATGTGCTAGAAAGACTTTGCATACGGACCCAGTGACAGCATGCATTGGCTTTCCTACCACTGGTATAGCTAAGTGTGGAGCAACTCAACCCCAAAAGGCGAGGTGGTATTCAAGCTTATGAACTCCCTCTCAGTGATATTTGAAAGATCATGGAAAACAAGGTAAGTAGCACATGCCTGGAAGAAAGCAAATGTTATAATTTTTTTTGAAAAAGGAAGAGAACAGAATCTATAAACTCTACGGCAGTGAAGTTGACTTCAATTCCTACAGATTCTAGAGGTCTTGGTGCTGTTGTTCTTTTCCTTTCCTAGTGAAACGACTGGAGGCTTCTGATCTTGCAAGTTTCGAAAGGCACGGATGGAGCTCCAGAGTCCAGCATGGCCTGAGGAGTATGAAGTGATCAACAGTAGCTGAGACAAGGACTCACCTGACGAGTCATAGTGCATCTGGTCATGAACTTACTGGGACCAATATTACATAGGAACTGAACTATAAGCTTGTCCCCAAGGTGTTAGAGCAGGGGGAGGGGTGTTAACTTCTTGCTATATTTTCAAAGTAGATGGCCCTTTATAAAAGACAATTAATGTTAAGTAATCTAATGAAGTTAGGGAAATAGTCACTGGCACCTAAGAGTGGGGATGAGATGATTTACAGCCAGTGGGGGCCTGAAGCTATAACATTAGAGAAGAGAAACTCCAAAGGCTGCATGTACCTTGAAGACATAATTAGAAGAAACATACAAACATTTCCCCCTGACAATGTAAATTGTCTGGGTCTGGAAGAGTGAGTCTGAACAAATTTGTTACACTTCTTTCAAGCAATTGTATGGTATTCCCTTGTGAAAACCTTACTTAAGTTCAAAATAAGCCAAATTCTTATGATCCCCAGAGAAATCCTGGGTGGGGTTATGAGCCAGAGAGAGAAGTTTTGTGAAGCCTAACTTTCTATGCTTGCCATACATGATACTAATGTTTTTAAACTATATTTTGACTTCATTGAAAATGAGTGATCCTATTCACATACAGGTTGAACCAGGTGACCTGGGAGGTGACTACCAACCCTGAAGGTCCATAAATAAAACCTTCCCTTAGCTATTATTTTGACACAGCTAAAGTGCTGGATATGGACATCACAATACCTGGGCTTGAGTTCAGGCTTCTATCAGATACAAATTGTGTGGTTAAGGGCAAGTTGATTTGTTGGGTTTTTTCTTTGAAACTTGGCTTTTTCATCTATAAAATGAAAATAGTAATTCTTGTGCTATGACCTTAGAAGGTTTTTCTGAGGATCAAACATATAGCATACACATGTGTTTTGTAAACCTTAAGTAAAATAAAAGTAAGTTTCTGTTGCTGATGATGTTAGTGTATAAAATATGAGGCATTAAAGCTTTCAATGTTGACTTGTTGAAGAAAAAGATATTAATGCTGTATATTATAGTAACAAATTTGCTAGAAATAACTTTATTTAATTTCTCATTACTCTATATTTAAGCAGAGACAGAGATGGAGAGAGATTCAGAGATGGATACATACACAGGTTCAAATTGGCAAAATACCACCCATGCATTCCAACATGTCTCTACCTCAAAACAATTAGAAATAACATTTATTTTTGTTTTGTTTTTTCCTTTTTAAATTTTATCTTTTTTAAGTCAATGAAAGTGTGCCTGCTCTCCGTTCTACTTCCCTCCTTCTCTCTCTCTCTCTCCCTCCCTCCCTCATGAAGAAAGCTCGAAAAACAATACCCTTGTTACAAACATGTATAGTTGAGCACTTAAAGGATGGAATGGGGATAAAGAGGAAGGGACATGAAAGGAAGGGAGGAAAGGATCTTATCTAGGATTCTAGAAAAATGGTGAATTTCCACTCTATTTTTTGGAGACCATAGCCTTTGCTCTACCCACTTTCCCAAGGGAAAGATCTAGAAAGGGTTTTAGGCTAGAGAAAATATTATTTCTAAAAAGAAGTTTTTTAAAAGGTTCCCAAGACTTCACAGAGAGGAGGGGTTTTGTATTAGTTAAACTTCTTTCCCCCACCGCTTCACATCCAACTCCTTCCCACTAGCCAGTAGGGTTTTAAATAGTATTTTTGAGACCTGGTAAAGCTATGCCACCTTCACTTAAAGAGTGTTACATGATCTGGGAGTTGTGAGGAGCTGATGGATAGGGTTTGAGTTGAAGAGCCAGGGGAAGAGCTATGCTCTTCTAGAGTGGTGGTACCTGAGGAGGGAATAAAGGGGAGAAGTGGTTCAGAGCTGGTTTCAACAAAAGGATAGCTTGATACTATCTGGCACACAGTATGGCCAGAAGCTTTACCCACCAAAGGCAGTGGCAGCAATAGTGACAGCCCAAGAAGTAAGACTCAAGCTTGGTTTTACCCAGTATTGGGGTCTACTCTAGCAATGGTAGAATACTTTTTCTGTAGGTCCTACTTTCTAAGTCTCTTTCCCTCTTCCTCATCAGCCTATCATTTAGACAAAAAAGAAGGGAAAAACAATGTCTGTTTTCCTATTCTACTCTTCTACTCTCTAGTACCTATGTAGTTTGTAAGTCTGATTCTCTTTTTATAAATGGATTTGTTTCCATTGTCAACAACCATGTCACTATTTGCAATCATAATGTGCATGGGGAGAGCAGGAAACAATTCTGAGGATTTTCTAAACATTTTGGAGGGTTCCAGTTCAGTGGGTAAAACCTCCCCCTACCATCCTGGGGGCTATTTGAGTTATATTTAGTCTCATGAATTATTTTATAACTCTTCCAACAAGTAGAACTTTAAAGCTTGAAATAACGGACTCACTTAGATTTTCTCCTGGTCCTCTTTGTGTGACTCATTGTATGGAGAGTATGGTACTAAGGCACCTTAGGGATAAGCCCTTTTTTCTACCTGGGAGGGATTAGTAAAGAAAGTTCCACTTCTCAGCCAACCAAATAGACAGAATTAGGCATGTTTTGTGAAGGTCTTGACTGCACCTCTTTCGTGTTGATAAGGGGAAGTGAGGAAGTGAGACCTATTCTTATTCTATATTGACACCTCCCAGTTACAAATGAATGAATAAATGGCCATTTGTCATCACCTATTCATTATTCTTTTAATACAGAGCCATGCTTGAGAATGACCTCACCTGCTTACCTCCTGTCTTACCCAGATAGTGACTACAAAGATAAGACTGAAAAGGAACTCTTGTTCTTAGACTAAAGGTAACCAGGATTCAGGAAGTCAGAGGATGTTAACTCCTAGTGTTTCAACCAACATCTTGGCTAATCTTCAATTATTTAATTTTTCTCTAATTCTGTTGCCCAAACTACAAATGGCAGACTCCTATATTTCACTATGTCAATGGATGTGTGATTTCAGTGATGTATTTTCTCTAATGATGCAGATCACATGATTTCCCATCCTGTGCAACTCTGGTACATGTCCTCCCATAATTCCACTGCAAGAGCATCTCCCTGACATGCTTAGGATCTTCCTTATGTTCAATAATATATGGATTTCACAGAGCATGTGGTCTGCCTTTTGGTTGTCCCTTATGTTTTATATGTGACCAGCCCATTCTTCCAGTAACACTTTCCTTCAATAGCATCTTGTCCCCCATGTGTACTGAGTAATTCTTCACTTGTCGTGTGTTACATCTCTGCATACTTCTCCATTGCTCTTTAGGTTATGCTCAACTATAGTATTCCCTGACTTGCAGCTATATTTCACCAAAAGAATATTTTTTAATGTGCCTTTGTTTGGCAGATATGTGGAAAAGTTCATGTCTCATGTATTGGTTTTTTTTTTTTTGAGAAAAACTTTTCAACTACAAAAATTATTTGTGAGTGTTGAATTCAATGAGAGAACACTGGGAGATAACAGCAAAATCATGAGCTATGGTTAAATACAACCAAGAAAGAAAACACCCACTGGCAACTGACAAAGAAGGATCCAGAAATTATAGAATAAGTCTTTATTGTGTACTGTACCATTCATGTGTTCTAGGTGACTAATTTTGTCTGTACTGTTCCCAACAAAGGAGACATCCTATGTTTCACTTAAATGAGGTAGTTGGAAATATGGCAAAACAAGGTATTTGTGTTGGGTAAAAAGAAACCTTACTGTATTTTCTTTAGGTCTTTAGAAGGCATGTGGAAAAGGTTAATATGGAAGGAGGAAAGAAGTCAGAAAAAGAAAACTTGGGGAAAATTAGAGAGAAATTGGAAAATAAGATTCAGAAAAAGGGGAGAAAGCAACTCATAGAAAAGGATTTTGATTATTTGTAGAGCTCTGGCTTGGTATGGACACCCCATCTTCACTCTCTGAGCTAGCTCATTCATCCAACATGCATTCAAACTGGCAGGTCTATAGTTTTCAGCTAAACTCAAATATCCCTATTTTCCAGATGCTAGCAACAAGCTTCAGACTGAGAAGCATACATGCTTTCACATGCTCCCAAGCCCCAACCAGTGTGTTTCCTATTCATAAAAATCAATCACTGTAACACTATCAATTGCTAAACATAAAACATTTAGTGACAAAACAAAAGCAGTAACAATCATAGCATTTACTCATTAGGATGCATAAACAAGAATAGTTACTACATTTATTCATCAAAAGGCAAAAGTGGGAATCAATAAACATTTATGAAGTGCTCACTATGTGGGAGAAACTGAGCTAAGTGCTAGGGATGCAAGTAGGAAAAAGAAAATCAGTCTCTGTACTCAAAGAACTTACAATCTAATAGGGAAAGACACACAAAAAGGAGCTGGAAAAGGCTGGGAAGAGATATGATGGAGAAATTCAAAGGTGTGTAGCCAGATAGGAAATGAAAAGATAGCTGGCTTGAGCTTCTCTTTAAATGGGGAATTGGGGAGGAGCTCTTCACTCTCTTCAAAGGAGCAGAAAGTACAATAGAGAATAATCAAATTTGTCTTATAGGAGATAGAGAAATAATAATACTTACTTTATAGAGGGACAGAGCAAGATCACCAGAAAATAGCATTCCACCCATAAACCTGGGTTATTTTACTACCAAAGTCCACAGTATCCAGAGGGGAGAGTGAGCTCATGAATATAGAAACTTAACAAGGAGGCACATGAATGGGAAAATCTTGCCCCATGTGCCCAAGGCAACTCACAATTCTGGATTACACCTTACTGTCCCTTCAGGAACAATCTATACCACATAAAGTTGCTTTTCTACTAGCTACTCTGATTCTTACCACTGTCTTACTTGACAGAGCCGTTCCCCTTTCATTCCTAAGGCAATAGAGCAGTGATAAACTCTTTTTGTTCCCAACCACCCTCAGTGAGACACTGAACAATGTTATGCTCTCTCAGTGACATGCATTTCACTTAAGTGACAGAGAGCCAGGATCCTCAGATCTACAAATGGCAAAAGGAATTCCACTTCATTGAATCACCTTCAAGTCCATTCTCAGAGCAAGGCCTGTCTTTTCCCCTCTGTTTCACTATCTCAAACAAGGAGGAAAAATAGAGAGTGTCACAGGCCCTCCTGATAAGTTTCCCTTCTTGAAATTTTTAGATGGCAACAGAAAGCAGTAAGGTCAGTCCATAAGTATTCTCCAAACAGTAGGATTCAGTTGTCAGACAATGAGTTTCCAGCCCTTCTCCAGCCAATCAGCAAATCAATGTCTTCATAATTAACGAAGTGCAAAAGCAGTGCAAAGCAGGTAAAGAATCAACTGTTAATAATTTTTTAAATGTAAATTAAAACCATTTAAACAACTCTACTTTGCACCTAGAAAACTGGCAAAGATGATTAAAAAATGACAGCTGGGGGAGCTATGGGAACACAGGAACACTAATATATTGTTGGTGGAACTGTGAACTGTTTCAACCATTGTGGAAAGCAATTTGGAACTATACCCCCCCCCAAAAAAAAATCCATTAAACTATGCATATTCTTTGACTCAGCACTCCAAATAAGTCAAAGAAAGAAGAAAAGGACACATATACAAAAATACTTATAGCAGCTCTTTCCATGGTGACAAAAAATTGAAAACTAAGGATATGTCCATCAATTGGGGAATGACTGAATAAGTTGTGGCATGTATACAAAAGGCAAAAGGGCCTACATGTACAAAAAATATTTATAGTAACTCTTTTTGTGCTGGCAAAAAATTGAAAATTGAGAAGATGCCCATCATTTGGGGAATGGCTGAAAAAGTTGTGTTATATGAATGTAATGGAATACTGTTGCTCTACAAGAAATGATGAGCAGGCAGATTTCAGAAAAACTTGAAAAAACTTATATGAACTGCTGCTGAGTGAAGTGAGCAGAACAGGAGAACATTGTACATGGTAACAGTAACATTGTGCAATGACCAGTTTTGATAGAATTAGCTCTTCTCAGCAATGCAATGATTTAAGGCAATTCTAAGAGACTCATGATGGAAAATACTATCCACATCCAGAGAAAGAACTATGGAGTCTAACTGCAAATCAAAGCATACTATTTTCTCTCTCTTTTTTTCTTTCCCATGTTTTTTTCCCCTTTTTTATGATTCCTTGCTTCATGACATAACTAACATGGAAATATGTTTAATATGATTGTACATGTATAGCCTGTATCGGATCACATGCTATCTTCAGAAAAGGAGAGAGAAGGAAGGGAGAAAAATATTTGGGACTCAAAATCTTGTAAAAATGAATGTTGGAAAACTATCTTTGCATATAATTGGAAAAAATAAAATACTGGTAAGTGGGGTGTAGGTGGGAGAAGTGGTGGTTTGCAATTATGATGGAATAATATTGCACTGTAAGAAATGATGAAGAGAATGACTTCAGAAAGACCTGAAAAGACCTATGTAAACTGATGTAAAGTGAAATAAGCAGAACCAAGAGACAAATGTGTGCAGTAAGAATGATGTTTAGTGCAAAAGAATCATGATGGAAAATTCTATCTACATCCAGAGAAAGAACTTTGGAGTCTGAATGCAGATAGAAACGTACTTTTTGCTCTCCTTTTCTTTTGTTGCTTTGTTTTGTTTCTCCTTTCTTGTGGTTCCTCCCATTAGTTCTAATTCTTCTTTACATCATGACTAATGTGAAAATATGTTTAATATGAATGTATAAGTGGAGCCTGTATGCTGTCTTGGAGTGGGGGGAAAGAGAGAAAAGAGGAGGAAATTTTAAACTCAAAATCTTATGGAAGTGAATGCTGAAAACTAAAAATTAATTAATTATATAAAAAAATAACAATGTTTAGAAGACAAATGACTTTGAGAGACTTGGGAACTCTGATCAACACAATAGAAATAACCACAGTGGAAGAGGACTCAGTTTGGAACATATTATCCATCTCTAAATTGTGTGTGTGTGTGTGTGTGTGTATGTGTGTGTGTGTGTGTGTATGACATGGCTAATGTAGGAATTTTTAAGTTTTGTTTTCTCAGTGAGTAAGGAAGTGGAAGTGGAAGGGTGAGATTTTAGAACTGAAAATAAAATAAAATTTAAAAAATAAATATTTTATTTAGTAAATATAAAAAAAAATTTATAAAATTTAAATTTCAAATTAAAAATAAATTTATTAAAAAAATAAATAATTAAAAAATAAATAATAGTATGTCAAGGAAAGTTAAAAATAAAGACTCATCTGTTTCAGCTAGAAGCTTTCTATTACGTCTTCCTTGTGATGCCTCCTGTGCTCAGCTCTTCCTCCTCCTTCTTCTTCTCTTTTTTCTTCTTCTTCCTCTTTCTCTTCTTCTTCTCCTTGTTCTTCTTCTCTTCCTTCTCCTCCTCTTCTTCCTCCTCTTTTTCTTCCTCCTCCTCATTTTACTCCTCCTCCTTTTATCTTATAAATAACTTCTTCTCTTAACCCCTCTTCTGCTGGTGTCTCAACAGTCTCTAATGCCTCAAATCAAAGCTTCCCAATAAATGGTGTCTAATCTTTAGTGTATGAGGTAAAAATTCAAATAATGCATCTTTCTGTCAGATTTGAACCCACAAATCCTAGAAACATTTTCCCAGAGTTCCCAAATAGCTATTTTGATTTATTATTTTTGTCAGTTACAAACTTCAAAACTCTAAAAACAGTCACATATAAAGGAAGAGATGGACCACAGTTTCTGTAGTCATTATTACCTCAGGTATTTTCTACCTTCAAATATGTTCTTAGCATATTTATCTGAGGGCCTCAGGAAAAGCTTGTCTTTCTTTGGACACTTTATCTAATGGACTGAATATTCTCATACAATTTATTTTTTTTGCCCCTCAATTGAAATTTCAACATAGAAAATGGGCCCTCTCATATTTATTTAGTGTTCTATGTATGTTTAGACCTGTAATTTTATTGACCTACTATATATATATATTCCCAGGGAGGAAATTCCCTCTACAGATGGAGATCAGAACCTGGTCTACAATTTTTCAAAGGTTAATGTCTTATCCAAGGTCATATATCCAGTAGGTATCCAAAGCAGGACTTAAACCTAGGTCTTCCTAACTATGAACTGGGCCCTCTGCTTGTTACATCATGCTACCCCTGTTCTATACTTACTTCATTATTCAAAAGAATAAAATTAAGAGCATTGTGTGAGGAAAACACCACCACTTATTTGTATATATAATATAAATATAGTATTTTAATATTGTTTATTTTAAACTTTGTTTAAAAGACAATAAAGTTAACCATATTTTTTGAAGAAAAAAAAGAATAAAATTAAGAGACTACTAGACCATCTCTAGATCTTTCCCGTGGTCTTTCTGTATATAAGTTCCATCTCACCTCCATGAAGGTGCTCAGATTCAATCCAGCTCAGATTCTGTCTAGCTGAGATTCTATCTGGCCTGCTTGTCAATATAAGTATCATGAATGCTTAGGCTTCTTAAGAGTCACCCAATATGGCGAGTCTTTAATAAACTTTGTTTTACTTTGGCTGAAAAAGAATGTTTTTAAATTAAAAGCACAGAAGTAATATAGTGGGGAAAATGTTGGACTTGGAGTCAAGAAACCTTGATTCAAGTCCCAGCACCCCAAAGCTCAGTTTATTAATCTGCAAAAATGTGAGTAATAATACTTGCACTATCTAGTTTGTAGGATTTTTGTAATGGAAGTTCTTTGTAATCCTTAAAGTACCCCAAGATATATAGTTAGAGATGTCCATCATGGATTCAAAGACATATTATCTGGTCATTTTTGAGATTATACCCTAGTACTGTTTTTCTATCCCTTTTATTGACTATGAGGGCTACTCCATTTCTTCCAAGGGATTCTTGCCCACAGTAGTATATGTAATGATCACTTCAATTAAATTCAACCCATTCCTTTCCATTTAAATTCACTGAAATCCCTTTCAACAGTCCGATAAAGCCTAGGGATTCCCTCTCAGAATAATGCTAATCTTTCCATCTCCTTCCCATCTTGCTCATATCCAGTTTACCTTGATTCATAAACCTTACATCCTAGGTTCCTATACAATATTGATCTTTATAGCATCAGACTTTTCTTCCATCACCAGAAACATCTGCAGTTGAACTTTCCACTTTGGCCCAGTTGCTTTATTAATAATAGAGCTACTTATAGTTGTCCTCTGCTCTTCTCCAGGAGCATATTGGACCTTCTGACCTGAGGGATTCATCCTCCAGTGTCATATCCTTTATCCTTTTAATACCATCCATGGGGTTTTCTTGGCAGAAAAACACTGGATTGATTTGCCATTTTCTTCTCCACCTTATGTCAGAACTCTTCACTATGACCTTGTCCAAACCTGAATAACCCTGCATGGCAGAATTCATAGTTTCATTGAACTACAATAAGCCTCTTCACCACTATAAGACAGTGATCCAGGAAGAGATATAGATTCGTGACCTAGTGGCCAATGTTCTGATGATAACCCTATCTACCTAAGCTCATCCTCAGACATCTGGGCCTTTCTATCTTGGTAAAAACTATCAATATTTGGGATACACTGGAGCCTTTGAAGACTTTGTGTCACCTCTTTGTAAAAAAAAAAAAAAAAATAACATTAGAGTAGGACTGTAGTGGAAAAGAACCTTTTGTACAAAACCCTATAAAAAAAATCTTCCTCTCTGGGTTTCATTTCATGTGGACTTTATTGTGCTGGTGTCTCCTTACAGTTTTACTACTGGAAAACTGTTCATTGGAAATTCACCTAGAAATGGAAGAACTTTCACTTTTCATTTGCATATAATTATATATCCTTCCAGGTAGAGGTATTCTAAATTCATATAAATTATTAGCAATGTTTCTACATTTTTATTAACTAGTTAAAGGGTTCTTAACCTTTGTTTTGTCATGAACCCTTTCAACAGTCCGATAAAGCCTAGGGATTCCCTCTCAGAATAATGTTCTTAAGATACATAAAATAAAATTCACAAGATCACAAAGGAAACCAATACACAAGTTCATAGACCCCAGGTTAGGAAACCCAAATTTAGATTTTTGGTGAAAAAAAGACCAAAAATTTCCTGGAATCATGAACTAACTCAATAATTTTTAATTTGCCCTAAAATTGTTCCATGAAAATGAATCATAGTGTGGCAAACCTTACTGTCATGAAATGATTCCATGAAGTTTCCAATTTTAATGTGAGCTTTTTTCAACTGTCAGTTTTCTCTATGAAAAAAGTCCTATAAAATAATAGCAAATTTAAGGATAAACTTTAGTAAAGTAGTAAGATTTTTCTACTTACATTAAGAAAAGTAAATCTATTTATATAACACATTTATATAACATATGCTATATGTTTATATTTGCAAACTTAATTTTTGAGATGTTCATTCACCACTCAAAATAATTGATCTTACAGTTAGAATTTTTTTACCTCCAGGTGGCAGTAGATGCCTTAGATGCTTTGAAGTTCCATGCTTAAAACATAGACATAGTTAACTGAAATAAAATTGCTTTTCTATCAAAAATAAAATTCAGTAATGTTCATAGACAACTTCTTTAATGAACAGTAAAATAGATAATATTAGAGAATGCTTTTTAAGGAAATAAACAATGAGGTACAATTTAGTACCTTTCTCACTAAACTTTAACTCATCAATCATAGATTAATCTAATCTTTGTCTTGTGGCTGTTCAGTTGTTTCAGTCATGTCTGACACTTTATGACCCCTTTTGGGGTTTTCTTGGAAAAAATGCTGAAGAGGTTTGCCATTTCCTTTTCCAGCTCATTTTACCCATGAAGAAACTGAGGCAAACAGGGTCAAGTGACTTGCCCAGGATCACACAGCTATTAAGTTTCGGAGGATGGATTTGAAGTCAACATCTCCTGACTCCAAAGCTGGCACTCTATCCACTGTGCCACCTAGGTACCTCAATCTTGGTCTTACCTCCACCTTTTTTTTTCTTTCAGATTATTACTTTCTAAAAAGCCTTTACTTCTTCCCTTAGAGTCAAATCCTTTTCCATGGCAGTACTGGTATTCCAACTTAGAATTTCAGCTCAAGATTTCAGAAATCTTAGTGTAACAAAGACTTCTATGTTCAGGCAGTTACATGATATTGGACTTGGAGTCAGAAAAGACCTGAATTCAAATCCAGTCTCTGACATATACTAGCTATGTAACCCTTGGCAAATCACTTATCCTCTCTCAGCTTCAATTTCCTGATCAGTAAAATGGAGGTTATCATAACAGCACCGATCTCACAGGGTTGTTGTAAGGACCAAATGAGATAATATTTGTAAAGTGGTTAGCAAAGTTTCTGGCACATAGTAGGCACTTATTTGTTTCCCCTATCCTGTCCAGCTTTTAGAAGCTGGATGAGAGAAGGGACAAGAGGATTCGGGGTTGGGCATATAGTAAAAGAGTATGGGAAGGTGGAGGTAAAACGTTCTGTAGCACATATACTCTGGCCCCACTCTTTCTCGGACCGGTAGGGTATATCTCTTCCTCGGGATTCTAGGGTCAACAGAAAGGTTTGTAGATGTCTTTTCTACTGTCATTCGGTCAAACCCCATTAGCTATGTTCTTCTCATTTGTCAAAGGCCAGTGATCAGCATCCCAATTCCATTTAGATACTTAAAATGAAAATACTTACTATGAAGATACAGCAAGAACAAAACTATAAACGTTCCTTTTTCTTTTTTCTTTTGCTAAATTTAAACATTTCTTCTAGTACATCTAGAGTAAACTCTTCCCCATTCTACCTTGGCCTCTGGGAGAGGAAGCTCAAAATTTAGCTCAGTAGTTCCTCCATAGCATAGCTCCCACTAAGTTCACATCCAAATACAATATCACTGCTGGGTGGCCCTTCATCTCGGTCACCATTGAACTAGGTCCAGAAGATTACTCTGCTCCTCCAGCATTGATGCTAGATGCTAGGCTGGCGACATCATCCAGCTTATGTTCTGATTCCCAGATTCCTGTGGCTTCTCTCCTGTTGTTGGAGAGTCCACTCCCTGCACTTAGAACACAGAGGAACAAACAAGAAGGCTAAGGACCATTTCTCAGGGCCCCTAAAGCCCTTCCCCTTACCACGTAGTCCTACACTGAACCTCTGAGTGAAGGAATCACTCAGTTCCCCCAGAAGCAAATGTGGCCAAAAAGCCTGTTGAAGCTGACTCAAGCCCTTTTGAAAGTACTATTAAGTCTAGCTATAAAACCAATCAAAAAAAAAAAGTCCTCCCAAAAATGTGGTTAGTTAAATGGAACTAGTTACAGAGTGTCCACACATGCTCCAGTCCCTCTAAGAGACTTCCCACACATGCCGCAATGATTCTCCTAGAAGCAAATCTCTTGGGTTCTCTAGTGGAAAGACATTGTCCCAGTCATTCTACATATGTATCAGGCTTTCATTACAGATCTAAGCCAATATAATAGGGGAAAGGGGGGCCAATTTCTAATAGGAGAAGCATTCTGAGGCCATTAGAGTCTTTATTTCCACTGTAATTTCTCTGACATTACTGGCATTGTCTGGCTTGACAATGTCTACAGAAAGACTAGAGACTTCCTGCAAAATCTTCCCAAAATGAGTTGTTAATTTCTGATTTGGAAACAGAGAAGTAAACTAGGAGTTGGGGAGTAAGAGGTAGTTATGCTGCCTTACGGATAGCAAGTAGAGAGAGCACTGGGCTTTGAATCAGAAAGATTCAACTTTATAAGTTCAAATCTGGCCTCAGACACTTACTGTAACTCAAGGCAAGACATTTTACCCTGTTTACCTCAGATCCTCATCTGTAAAAGGACTGGAGAAGGAAATGGTCTCAACGAGTCGGTTATGACTAAAATGACAAAATAACAAATTCTGCCTTGATTATCTTTTAGTTTAAGATTTATCCTTTACCTCCTTTAGCTGAGATTAGTCCAGACCCAGATCAAAATGTGGGCTCATTTTACAAGTTTCAGGTAACTATATTTCTTGAATCCTAGTCTAAGGGAGAATTCTTTCAAAATAAGTCTACGCACAAAATGACAGTTTATGAGGAAAAAATATTGCAAACAGCCAGAAAGGAACAATTCAAATATTGTGAAGCCACAATCAGGATAAAATAAAATTTAGCAGCTTCTACTTTAAAGGATCAGAGGGCTTAGAATATGACATTTCAGAGGGCAAAGGAGCTAGGATTACAACCAAGAATCACCTATCCAACAAAACTGAGTATAATTCTTGAGGGTGGAAAATAGATATCCAGTGAAGTAAAGGACTTTAAAGCATCCTTGATGAAAAATATGAGATCTGAATAGAAAAATTGTCTTTCAAATACAAGACTCAAGAGAAGCATAAAAAGGTAAACAGGAAAGTCATAAGGGACTTAATAAGGTTAAACTGTTAATGTTTCTACATGGGAAGATAATATTTGTAACTCATAATACCTTTCTCATTATTAGGATAATTAGAGGGAATATATATATATATATATATATATATATAGAGAGAGAGAGAGAGAGAGAGAGAGAGAGGGCACAGGTGTGAGTTGAATATGAAGGAATGATATCTAAAAGATAAAATTAAGTGATAAGAGAAGAATGTTCTGGGAGAAAGTGGAAGGGAGAGGAAGAATGGAGCAAATTATCACACATAAAAGAGGTCAAGAAAAGTTTTTATAGTGGAGAGGAAGAGGGGGAAGGTGAGAGGGAATGAGTGAACCTTACTCTCATCAGAATTGGCTCAAAGAGGGAATAATATACGCACTCAAATGGATAGAGAAATCTAGCTTTCCCTACAGGAAAGTGGGAGGGGAAGGGGATAAGAGAAGAGGGAGGGTTGATAGAAAGGAGAGCAGATCAAGGGAGGGAGAATCATAAGCAAAACACTTTTGAGAAGGGACAGGGTGAAAGGAGAAAGAATAGAATAAACAGGGGTGGGGGGAACAGGATGGAGGAAAATACATTTAGTAATAACAACTGTGAAAAAAAATTGAAGCAAGTTTCTCTGATAAAGACTTCATTTCTCAAACACATAAAGAACTGAGTTAAATTTATAAAAATAAGAGCCATTCTCCAGTTGATATATGATCAAAAGATATAATAAAATTTCAGATGAAGTAATCAAAGCTATCTATAGCCACAAAGAAAATATTCCAACTCACTATTTATTGGAAAAATGAAAATTAAAACAATTATAAGGTACTACCTCATGCCTATTAGATTGTCCAGTAGGACAGAAAACATAAATGACAAATGTTGGAGGGGATGTGGGGGAAAATGAGACATTAATACACTGTTGGCAGAGATGTGAACTGATTCAACTATTCTACAAAGCAATTTGGAACTATGTCCAAAGAGCTATAAAACCATGCACACCCTTTGACCTAGTAATACCACTACTATGTCTGTATCCTAAAAGAAATAAAAAACTAAAAGGAAAAGGACCTATATGTACAAAAATATTTATAGCAGCTCTTTTCTGGGGGTAAAGATTTAGAAATTGAGGGGTTGCCCACCAACTGGGGAATGGCTGAACAAGTTGTGGTATGTGATCATAATGGAATATTACTGTACTAAAAGAAAAAAAAACCTGGCAAGACCTATATGGGCTGATACAATGTGAAATGTACTGTGTATAAACTAAAAGCAATATTGTAAGATGATCACCTGTGAATGACTTAGCTATTCTCACAATACAATGATCCAAGACAATTCTAAAGGATTTTTGATGAAAAGTACTATCCATTCCCAGAGAAAGAACTGGTGGTGTCTGAATATAGATTGAAGCATACTTTTTTAAACTTTACTTTTCTTGAGTTTTTTTGTCTGTTTTCTTTCACAACATGACATTTGTAAGTATGCTTTCCATAACTATACATGTATAACCCATTTTTTAAAAATGACAGTTATGGTGGAAGGCTCCCCTGTGGGTTTAAAGAGGTAGGGGATTAACTCTAAAATGGTATAGCCAATGACCAGAATGGTCTCTTCTTTCTAATTAGGATTGCTCCCTCCACTCAGGGTAAATTTAAAAATAAAAGAGATAAAAGCCCTACATAAATACATTCAAGCAAATGTGAAAGGTACAGATATATACCTTTTGACTTTCTTGTTCACCAAGAAGGTCATCTCTTTTTTGTTCCCTAAAAGGAAACAAAAAACAAATCTTTTTGTTGATTATTAAAGTTCAGATAAACTTGCCATCTACTACTACCCCCCTTCTAGTAATTTCAGACATTTTGGCTAGGGTTAAGGTCACAGATCTATTCCAAGTTAGACATGTGGTGGGTCCATGATTTCCTTAGAATCAGTTAGGGGGTGGCTGGAAAATATATTCCGTGTTATGGGATAACTCATCTACAGTATTTCAATACTTACTCAAACTCAATTAAACAAACATTAATTAGTTAATAATGGATGCATAGATCTTCTCAATCAACAGATGACCTACAAAGGTAACATTCCCTTCAAGCAAACATGTTTATATTGCAAGCCCCTAGCATGTTTTCTCTCAGAACCAAGAAAACTTTGTGTGGTTTGTGCTGAGATTAGCTCTTGAAAAGACTCAATATGGGACCATGCCATGAAGGACTGGGTTCCATTAGCTTAAACTAAGGCTTTAAGGCCTTGTAGTATTTCTTAAGTCCATGTCCTTTTACCAGTAATTTATTCTAGAGGACTCACGTTGCAAAGAACTTGTCACATACTTATGAAAAAAATTATTATTGAGACTTCAAGTAAGATGTCCATGTGAGTGGTCATGACTTAGTTTATATCTGTCTCTTGCCCTCAAAGCAATAACAAATGTGGCAAGGCCAAGTCTGGTAAAATTCATGGTTCCCCTCTCAGAAGAATGTTGCTATTTCATTCAGTACATATAGATTTAATGTTGGCATGATTTCATTTTCTATTGTGTCTTTATTTTAATATATTTTTCTAGTTTTTCTTTCTTGGTATTATCTAGTTTTGCTGTTGTCTTATCCAAAAACACAATTGCAACATATTCTTTTCATTTTATTCAGCTGAATCATAATATATTTTCTTTCAGTTTCTTCTTAGTTTGGATCTGTCTGAGTATCTATCCTTTAAGGGTATCTCTTATAGACAACAGTGTCTTGTTTCTTTCTGGAGATTTCTCCATGCTTTCCTTTACTCTATAGTATTTATTGTATTGGGGTTTCTTTTTTTGGCTTATTCATTTTTTCAGTTATTCATTTTCTTCTGAGGTTTTTCCTATTAAGATTTCTTTGCTCTTTTCTGTATTTTGGTCTTCCACATTTGTTATTGCTTTGAGGGCAAGAGACAGATATAAACTAAGTCATGACCACTCACATGGACATCTTACTTGAAGTCTCAATAATAATTTTTTTTCATAAGTATGTGACAAGTTCTTTGCAACTTGAGTCCTCTAGAATAAATTACTGGTAAAAGGTCATGGACTTAAGAAATACTACAAGGCCAAAGGAGTTTGTGACATTAAAAGGTTAAAGATTTCTGACCTAGACGTTGTGGGAAGGAATGAAAATATGGTATGTGTATAATGCCTAACTTCAGAGTGACATCCTCTAGCTCCTTCCAGGCTCTTAAACCATGGATTTGGGAGTGACTCTGGACAAGTCATTTAACCTCAGTTTCCTCATCTGTAAAATGGAGATAATAATAGCACCTATCTCACAGGAATGTTGTGGGGATCAAATGAGAGAATATATATAAAACATTTTATAAATATTAAAGCTCCATTTAAATGCTTAAATTTAAGTCCACATAAATTGGAATTGATGCTTTTGAGCCTTTGTTCCCTTAGAACATCTTTCCCACAACCAGCCAGTAATTATGCAGAATCACATGATACCATATTGTAGTGGTGAAAAAGAAGAATTTACTTAAGATAGAAATGTAGGATAAAATTAAGAAAATATGTTAACAACAAACACTCCCAACCACCAAGAGCCCAAAGCAAACCACCTCCCTACACGTTTGCCAGAGGACACTGGTCTTGGCAGGACCCTATGAACTAAAGACATTCACGGTAGGGGGTCAGCCCTAGAACCAGGGAACTTTGTAGAAAGCCTTGCTGTCTCCCTTCAGTAAATCAGCTAAGTAAGTAGAATGTCAGAGACAACCAAAAATACCTTCTCTGTTCCTTTCTCTGGGGGTTTCTTTTCAGCTCAAGCAGTCCTCCTTGCTGCAGGAATACCCAGGGGCTCTCTGCAATGGTTCCTCAATTACCTGAGCACAGAAAGGGCTTTCTCACAAGGTTTGTCTGTCATTATCCAAGGGGAGGAGAAAAGCCTTACTGGCTGCAGATTGGCAAAATGAGTCAGAGAAATTTTTGAAATGCCCCTTTACTTCCCCTGCTTCCTCTTTTTTTTCTTTTTTTGAGAGGCAATGGGGTTAAGCGACTTGGCTAGGGTCACACAGTTAGTAAGTGTGACTTGACTCCAAGACTGGTGCTCTATCCACTGTGCCACCCAGCTACCTCACCCTTTTTTCTTTTAAAAACAAAATCTCTTGGAAAAGTACATTCAGGACCCTCTCCATCATAAGCCTCTCTAGTCTGAAAGTATTATGGGAATATTGCCATAGTCTGTTGAGAAGCTCAGTATTTCCTTCCAAAAAGACAGAAGAAATCTCTTCTTAGATTAAAGGAGATTATTCCACTGAGCTTGATCCTGCTCTGTGCTGGGAAAGTTTGAGCCAGGAGCCATGGGAGAGAGACTTTGAGATGTAATCAATTATGTCAGTTTAGTTCCCTTTAAA
Source organism: Bettongia penicillata ogilbyi (assembly GCA_023548195.1). NCBI lineage: Eukaryota > Metazoa > Chordata > Mammalia > Diprotodontia > Potoroidae > Bettongia > Bettongia penicillata. The sequence goes on along the minus strand of JAJHZJ010000526.1, from coordinate 756,451 downwards.
TCAATTGTCTAAAGTACAGTTTATTAATCTTTTAGTTATTAAAAAAAACCCTTACAACCAGCCTATGTGGGAGGGACTTTCCAGTCTTTTCAGGTTATATATGATGAATTTCTAGCTGCATAATGGGCCCTGCTCCTATGGATCCAAAATAGATTAGTAGTAGATGTTGCTCCTGTGATATTTATGTTCTATCCGACTCTCTCAAGGTCAGGAAGACTATATTTATTCCTCAAGTTTCCAGAGGGCAACCCTGAGGAGATGGGGTGTCTCTTTTCTCTCTTGACATTGACTCCAACACCCACAGCTGAGTTCTCCCCATTATCAGTCCAGTCCAGTCATTGTCTCTAGCACCATTTAGTCATTCAGTCAGTAAACATTTATGAAGCACCTACTCTGTGCCAGGCACTGTGCTAAGCCCTAAGGATACAAAGAAAAGTGAAAGATGGTCTGGGCTCTCAAGAAGCATACAGTCTAATGAGGAAACAACATGCAAATAACTCTGTACAAATAAACTATATAATAAACTATATAAATTGGAAATAATCAACTAGAGGGAAGGCATTAGAATTAAGAAGGATCAGGAAAGGTTTCCTATAGAAAGTAGCATTTTAGCTGGGAATTGTAGGAAGCTAGGACAGCCAGGAGACCCAGAGGCTAGCAGGCGGAGATCAAGATGAAGAATATCCCAGGAACAAGTAATAGCCAGTGAAAATATCCAGAAATGGAATGTCTTGTATTCAGGAACAAAAAGGAGGTCAGCGTCACTGGACTGCAGTCTCTGGGTGGGGAGGGGGAAGAAGGAGATGTAAGAAGACGTCTCGGTCTTCTTTCTTCCTTAGAAGGTATGGGCCAAGTTATAAATGACTTTAGCATAAGTTAGTATTTGCAAAAAAAACTTTCTCCAAAGATAAACAAGGACATAGTACAAACATTTCCCCAAATACTTTGGGTCATAATGTCCATTTTACAACCTTGATCTTTGAGGATATAGGCTTAAAACTTAAACCCAGTTCCACCATAGCATTGGCTCCCCAATTTCCTTGTCCAATGGCAGCCTCAGAAGGGCTCTTCTCAGCTACTTCCAGGCTCGGTTCCTGACCTTACTTCATGGTTACTAGGGCAGTGATGCTCAGATGGCTGCAATACCCAGCTTGGAATGATGGGACGTGGAGGTGCCCCTAGATTCTGAAATGCTGGGCTGCCAAGGAACCCACTGGACTTTTTGAAACTCACTAATTCTGATACTTCACTCTTTTCACCTAGAACTGAAAAGAATGAACACAGAGGTTAAAGACCAAAGTCTACTTCTTGGGACTATGTGACCTAAGAAAGGAAGAGGCTTTTGAGGCCTCTCTCTGTATTTAATTTAATTCAGTAAACATTTATTAAACACCTACTATATGCAAGGCACTGTGCCAAGCACAGAGAGCACAATAAGAGGCAAAAGACAGTTCCTGCCTCGGGAAACTTAAGATTCTACCTTCCATTAGAAGGGTAGAACACGCAAACAAATATATACAAAGCAGGCTATAGACAGGATAATTAGGAAAATAATTAACAGAGGAAAGGCACCAGAATTAAGATGGGTTGGGGAAGGCTTCCTGCAGGAAGTAGGATTTTAGTTGGGACACAGAGGAAGTAAGGGAGGAAGTAAGGGACAGAGTAGTGAGAGTCAGGGAGGGAGAGCATTCCAGGCATGGAGGACAAACAGAAAGAATCCTGGAGCCAAGAGATGGAGTGTCTTGGTGGGACAGCTAGGAGGCCCTTGCCCCTGGATTGAGGAGGATATACAGGGGAGTACGGTATAAGAAGACTGAATCTTTGAAAGACAGGGAGTGATCAGGGTATGAGGTAATGAAGGCCTGCAATAGAATGGTGGCAGTGTTAGAGAAGGAAGAGGCTGTACTCAGAGATGTTACAAAGATGAAATCCACAATTCTTGGCAACAGTTTGGCTATAGGGAGAAGAAATAATGAGGAGTCCAGGATGACTCCTAGGTTTTGAGCCTGAAGTACTGTGAGGATGACGTTGCCCTCTACAGTAATAGGGAAGATAGGAGGGGGAAAAGGTTTGGGGAAAAGATAAGGAGTTCTGTTTTGGACTTAAACTTATTGAGTTTAAGATATCTACTGAATATCCAGTTCAAGATGTCTGAAAGGCAGTTGAAGATGCAAGACTGGAGGTCAGTAGAGAGACTGGGACAGGAAAAGTATATTTGAGAATCCTCAGCATAAAGATGATAAATTCATAGGAGCTGCTGAGGTCACCAAGTAAGGAAGTATAGAATAAGAGAAGAGGGCCAGGACAGAACCTTGAGGGTCACGCATGGTTAGAGGGTTTGAACTGGAGGACAATCTAATGAGGGAAACAGAGGAAGCATGGTCAGATAGGAGACACAGCATGGTCTCTCACTAGACACCATGGACAAAGGAGATGCACCATCAGGAACAGAGGACCACAAGGCCTGAGGGGAAGAATGAGATGTACAAAATCATCTCAGTCTTTTAAATAAATCTGCAGCCAATCAAAGATCCTCCTATTCATCATATGATTAGCCAATCACAACCAGTTATAGAAATTCCTACAAACTCTCCACAGGCTCTACAAGGCACTTCTAGCCATATCATAGCAATTTCCTAGAAGCAAACTCCCTACCCTCCTGTACCTAGAGAGTTTGTATCAGCTAAGCAAGCTGATGGGGTCTGTGCATGTGCCAGATTCAGGGTACATTTTGATATAATGCACTCTGTAAAGATCTCTAGAGAGATAGGGTCGCCTAGAGAAGGCATGGATGGTAATTGGGTTGATGGTGCATATTTATGTGTCATATGGCATTGCCTACTCAACTCCTTTGAACCTTTCCTCTGCTCCACGTCAACCACCTACACAGATTGTTACACCCTCAGTGTTGTTGTCATCCATAACCATTTCACTTTCATGATCAAGAACCCTAAATTTCTTTATCTGATTATAATCTTCTATCATTTAATCTTTCCCTGTGCCTCAGATCTTCTAAAGGGCAGATAGGTGGTGTAGTGTCTGTGATATAGTCGATAGAGTGCTGAGCTGCAGTCAGGAAGACCTGAGTTCAAATGTGGCCTCAGACATGTATTAACTATGTGACCCTGGGCAAGTCATTTAACCTTGTTTGCCTCAGTTTCCTCATCTGTAAAATGAGCTAGAGAATGGAATAGCAAACCACTCCAGTATCTTTACCAAGAAAACCCCAAATGGGATCATGAAGAGTCAGAAATGGCTGAAAAAAGAGTGGACAATAAAATTATCACTCACCCCTTGCAAATCCTGAACCCGGGATTGTTCCTCAAAGGTTTGTGCTGTCATGTAAGATAGGTATATTCATATGGGATCTCTAAATATAGATACAGGGACTCTTGGGGAAACATAGATAGATATCTATGGAATTTTCCCACCACTCTCCAAGGGAGACTATGCTTCTTGCTTTGAAGGAAACAGGAAAAGGAGCTATGAAATTGTAGCTCTGCTCTCTTCCGAGAGAGAAGGCTATTGGACCAGAACTATACCTATCTGCCTCACTACATGTTGCCAGTTTAGAGGTATGATTTTTAGATCCCAAAATTTCTACTCTTCTTGATTATTGTCACTAAAAGGGGGAGGGAATCCCAAGGTTATACCCTTTGGCTTGGCTTCTTCTCAGCATAACTGGTTACTTAAAAGACCATCACAGATCTAGTAAACCTATTTATCCAAGCAAAAAGCAAACAAAAAGCAGAGAAGTTTTATAGATTAAAAATCTACATGCAAATCCTCAAGGATGAATGTGCTATTTAGATGAGGGTGAGCTGAAATTTCAACTCACCTGAAGAGAAGCCCTGATCCCACCCAAGGGGGAATTCCTCCAAATCTCTAGGGAGTTAAACTTGAAAAGAGGGACATATGGAGGAGCTGGCATCCTTTACATTTTTGCCTTCCAAACTTTATCTCCTTCATGTGACTCAAGTTGATCCCCAAGAAAGTCCAGAACCATGTTTGTCCTCTCTCAAAGAAAGAAGAATGTCTTTCCTCTCCAAAGCTCTTAAACTAATTCTGCCTCTCATGCAGTCCTAGAGGGTCATGACAGTGCCCTCTCCATCTCTCCAGAATCATGTCTGGCACAGGGCCACCCCCTGCCCATCCAGAGGCAACGATGTTTCAGTGGCTAAAGTGCTAGCCCTGGAGTCAGAAAGACTCGAGTTCAAATTTGACCTCAGACACCCTGTGTGTGATGCTGGCAAGTCACTTAATCTCTATTTGCTTCAGTGTCCTCAGCTGTGTAACAGGGATAATAACAGCGCTTACTTCCCAGGGTTATCGTTAGGATCAAATGAGATAATATTTGTAAAGGGCTTAGCACCATGCCTGGTATAGTAAGTGCTTAATAAAATGTTTATTCTCTCTCTCTCTCTCTCTCTCTCTCTCTCTCTCTCTCTCTCTCTCTCTCTCTCTCTCTCTCTCTCTCTCTCTCTCTCTCTCTCTCTCTCTCTCTCTCCCCCCTCCGCCTCCCAGTCTACCTAGTTTACACTCCCATCATTCACCTCCTCAGGTCCTACTCCTGTGCTGTGCAGTGGAGCTGAATGAAATTACACCAAGTGCCTGACTGAGTCCACTACAAATTTGTTACCTCATCTCAACTGGGCCTTGAACTTCAACAAGACCATGCTTACAATTTTTTCCTAATCTATTAGTTATTTTACTTCTCCACAGAGACTATTTCAAACCTCTTCTAACTTCATGTTTTCCAATGTATCCTTCATGTGTTCAATAAGTTTCCTTAAGTACAGATCTGACTATCTGACTTACCTTCTCAGTCAATTCTTGCAGTTTCCTCTTGTCTTTAAAATAAAATGTAAAATCCTGTATTTTGTATAACATGGCCCCAACCTACCCTTCCAACCTCATCACCCATTATTTTCCTTCCCACATACTTGGATCTTTCCAAATTAGCTTTGCCTCTGTTCCTAATTCCTGACACTCTATTTCCTACCTCCACAGCTTTGTACTAGCTGTTTCCCCTTCTTGGACTGTGCTCCCTCTTTGCCTTCACCTCAAAGAGTATCTCTTCCTTTGAGATGCAACTAAGATACCATCTTCTCCATGAAGCCTTTCTTGATCTCCCTCTTCCCAACAACTAATGTCCTCTGTCCCCATAGTACCTTTTAACTACTATATAAATTAGCTTTATATTTATGTTGTATATATTTTAATATGTACCCGTTGTCTCCCCATTGGAAACTAAGCTCATTGTGAATAGAATTTATTTCATTTTTTATCCTTTTTTAGCCTAGCACAGAGTTGGCACCTAATGAATCGTTATTCTTCTTGTTGTACAAAGACAGTAAGTCAAACCATAGGTATCATGGCTGTGACTCAAGTTTTATTTGGTGGAAATTAAAAGACATAAAACTTTGGGGACAAACCAAATCTGCCAGTCTTATACCAGGGAATACAGACTACGTTATAACTTCTTTTTGTCAGCAGATTTTTTTGTTAATAATTAATACTAGAAGATTTTTAAAAAGAAAGTATGAAAAGGCAGAAATACAGAAATTATCACTTAACATCTCTATGTACTTCTAACTCTGCATGGTAACTAATTCATGAAATTGCACAGGGAAAGAGAAGCTAAGCTACAGCCAATAACACTTAACCTCTCACCTTGACCTGATATTCACATGGTGTTCTCAAGTTTGGACTTTTCCAAAGGTTTGCCCGAGTCATTGTAGATCAATAAAAATGACAATTCTCCAAATGAATGTACACAATGTGAAAGAGTACATCCTGTTTTCACCTGTGCACTAAGTATCCCTAAATGACTCATTCTATCCAGACCTGGTACCCTGCACTCAACAAGCTGTTTGCCTTAAAAGCCTGTCTGCTCAACCACACCACAACCAATTTACTTCCTCAGAATCAATTAAAATGTCATTTGCCTCATTAACTTGTACTTGCATCTCTGTCATTCTCTCTAGGTTTACTTGATGTACTAAGTTTGCAGTAGTGTCCAAAATGGACTCCATGTCTACAACAGTATGACTGTTGGAAATCCTGCTTGGGATAAAACTAGGCTTACAAAAGGTATCACAACATGAAGGAGATATGGCTGTAAGAGTTCACTTAGCCACCATCTGACCAGGGGCTCCTGAGGAATGCCAGATCACATAAAGTTAAAATTTTTTAATGGAGTCCACAACCAAAAGAAATTGCTATTGATCATCTCTCTGTTCCTCCAATGGATGGATATGTAGGAATAAAGCAAGGGTTCTTAGCCTGAAGTCTGTGAATTTGGTTGTTTTTTTTTTAATTTATGACTTTTTCAATGTAAGTTACTTCTTTTATTTTCATACTGAATTTTATTTTGTTTTTGAGACTGAACCTCCTTATCTTACCCAGGCTGGAAGTTGAGCATCCGCTATCGGCTTGATTCCAGCACTGATCAGCTAAAAGCTTTAGCTAGATCTCTTTTTTCAACCTACATCAGTTCTCCTCTCCTCAGGCAGCTGGTGGCCTACTACTGAGAGCTCATCATAATGATGCCAAACTTAGTATGTATACCTGATTAACTCAGAACTCCCGAACCCAAGCAGTCTACCAGCCTCCCTAGCATCAGGGGCTGTTGCCAGGTGTGTACCAGCGTGACTGACCAATTTACTTCATTTTATGCATTTATAGGGGCATCTGAGGATGCTGTATTTTGACCATGTAGTTATGTGTCCACATGAGTCGAAATGTGGTTTATAGGGAGACAAGTATAGATATCTCAATACCCTAACCCCATCCTTCTCCAAGGAAGAATTATTCCTTCCAACAGGGGAAACAGAAGATTGAGACCAGAGGTTGGCACTCTATCCTCATCAGAGAGAGGAGGGTAGTGGAATAGAATTATATCTGTCTGCTTCTTTAAATATTGTTAGTCTAGGGGAAAAAAATTTAAATTCAAGCTGCACTCCTGAACACCATCACTTACCAGGAAAAGAGTATCCCAAGCTATATATCCAAGACTTGACTCTCATTGTACCAGATGCCAGTTCCAAAATGAACACACAGAGCAAATAGCAAATAAATCTTATTTATCCAAGCAGATAGTACGCAGTCATCAAGAAAGTATACATGAGAATCTATACCAAGCAAGATACAAAGTAAATAAGGTGTCTCATTAGTAGGGAAATAACAGCTCAGTCAAAAGAGAAAAAGATTCAGATCTTACTGAAGGGGAAATTCCCTAACTCTCTAGTGCAAACTAGGAATAGGGACATGATTAAATTTTCTGGCTCCTCTACAAGACTCTCACAGCATTTTTCTCCCTTCAGGGACCAGAAGAAAGTTTGGGACAAGGTGTCTTTCTCTCTCAAAGCTGGAAACCAGAAAACCAGGATCTTTCTTTTTTCAAACTCTCACCAACATAGTCCTTCACACAGATATGGAGTACTGAACAATCAATCTCTACCAATCAGAAAAGTCTTATACAAATGTCTCTTACCCAATGGTGACACATTTAAAAAAATATTGTTTTGAGAAGGGGAGTTAGGTTTCAATAGACTGCCAAACAGATCCGTAATACATCAAATTGTTATAGGCAAGGGAACTAAAGGAGTGCAGTGGGCATGTTTTCATACAACAACCTGATTTCATGTTTTCATACTACATTCCTCATTGGTGCGGTCGGGAGGACCTCAATTCTAAGCCCCTTGCTAGCTGTGTAACTTAGTCACTTTCCTCAGATTCTTCAACTATACAATGGGAATAATAACAGCACCTGAGTCACAGGGTGGTTGTGAGAATCAAATGAGAATGTTTGTAAAGTGCTCAGTACAATACCTGGTTTACAGTAGGTGCTTAATAAAACCTTGTTTCCTTCAATGCAACTTCAGGGAAGCTGAAACTCTTCTTATCTTTCTCAACAAATTCCCAAACTACCAGCATGCTTTTTTTAAAAGTATGTTAAAAATAATATTGTGTACATTACAGGTAATACATGGAAAAAACTTCCAGTTATCCATTGGCTCTCTATGCCTTTCCACACCAACCTTAGGATTGTTTTTGCACATGCCAACATATAGATACACAAACATATTCTCACACACACACACACAACCTCCTCCCTCCTCCCCTCTCCCTATTACTGTTTTCCACTGAACTTTTTAGGAATGATTTGAAATAGTGAATAGCAAAGTAGAGATCCCTTTAGGCTCACACAACTTCAGAAGGGACCATAAGAAGTCATCTAGTCTAGCCCATTTCTTCTTACTCCAAGGAGTCCCAGGGGCTGCTGGGAATCTTTAAAGCTTTTCTGCCTATTAGAATGTAATCTCTTTGAAGTCAAGTACTCTGTCACTTTTCTATTTGTATTCCTAAGACCTGGCACAGTGCCTGGCATGCAGGAGGCACTTGTTAAATACCTTTTTATTCATTCATGAGGGGTGTGTAAGGTGTAGTGAGAGAGTGTCAGCAGTTCATCGTAATCCCAGTGCCTAGCACAGCATTTGTTACAGTAAGCACTTAATAAATGTTTATTGAAATAAACTAAATGGAATCCCCTGGATTTCAGAACAGAAAGGAGGGCTTCTACTTCCTCCAGGTAAACCTTAAGCCATCTCATAAAATCAATTCATAAGTCATCCAGGTCCAATTTTGAAATCAGCTCGAGGTAGGTTTATTTTGTAAAGGGAGAAAAATGTGACAGTAATGAGACATGACGGTTTAACAAATCCTGATTGTTCTTTTACCTTTGGCTTTGCTGTGTGACCCTGAGCCAGTACTTCTGTCCCTGTCTGTGAAACAGAGAATCTTCACCTTCTTCAGAAGGTTGCTATGCTTGTGAAGTACTTTGCAAATTCAGAGTTAACGCTAATTCTTATATTGAAAGTGATCCCTTCTGCAACAACAGGAATGAGTAAGGTTTTTGTTTTGGGGCAGTGAGATGGAAAAGCAAATTCAGTGAAGAAAATCATGGAAAGAATTTTTCCACTGGTTAAAAAAAAAAAAAGCCCACAAACTCCCGCTCATCCATCTGGTAAACATTATAACAAAACAACTAGGACAAGTTGGATGCAGTAATGGGTCACTATTTAGAATGGGGCAGAGTGGCGAAGGGCAGGCTGCAGAGAAGTAAAGAGATGGCAGAAGGCTGGCTATAGAATTACAGGGCCTCCAGCTGTGTAATTAAGGTTAACTTCTGTGGAGTTAAAGTCCACCTTGTGGCCAGTAAAGATACAGACCAGGGCTCTTGTGGATGAGGTTGGACGGGCCAGAAGATCATAAATTTAGAGCTGGAAGGGAACTTATAGACTATCTGGTCAAGCCCTCTTATTGTACAGCTGAGGAAACTGAGGCAAAAAGTGATTAAGTAATTTACAGTCGCATAGCTGTCTAAGACAGTATTGAAACTCAGATCTTCATATCCAATCCCAGCACTCTCTTCTCTGTCCCCTAGCCTCCTTAAATGGCACCAAAAAGAAAAAAATGAACAAAAGCCTAAGTAGAATGTAATTTAACCACAACATAAGGACCCACTTTGTTCTCAAATGAAGATAAAACAAAACAAAACCCATCATATTAATGGACCTGATTTTCTCCTATTAAGACCTCTAATTTAATGTGCCTCAGTCTGAGGTAATTGTTTCTCTCTTTAAAACTACTCTTTTTTCTGATTTCACTTTTCTGTCAGTATTATTTCCATTCACCGTGTCTTTCATGTTTAAAAACTGTATTATTCTGGGTAGTTACATGGCACAGTAGATAAAGTACTGGGCCTAGAGTCAGGAAGACTCATCTTCCTAAGTTCAAATCCAGTCTGAGATACTTTTTAACTGTGTGACCATGGAAAGTCACCTAACCTTGTTTGCCTCAGTTTCATCATCTATGAAAAGAACTGAAGAAGGACATGGAAAACCAATCCAATATATTTGCCAAAAGAACCCTAAATGGGGTCATGAAGCATCAAAACGACTGAACAATAAACTGCTTTTTACTTTCTTCTCACTAAACTCATATCCAATCACTTATACCAAGTATTGTCAATTTTGCTACTGCCATATCTCACCCATCTATCCTGTCTACTATACTATTGCTATCACCCCAGAAGAGGCCCTTGTTACTACCCACCTGAGTCATTGCAATAGAAAGAATGAATGAAAACTTTGGAGTCAGAGAATTGAGATTCAGATCCTATCTCAACCCTATCGATTTTCTCTGTGTGGCTTTGGGCAAGTCACTTTTCCTCTCTGGGTGCTAAGATGACTACAAAGGGCCCTTCCAGAACAAATTTAAGATCCTGTGATCTGTGATCCTTCTACCAGGTCATCTAGTCTCTGTCTTCTCCCTACTCCAACACATCCTTCTCACCATTGCCAGATTTACTTCCCTTCTATATGTAAATCATTCTATTTCTCTGCCCCAAACACTCAACAACTTTCTATCGTCTATCAAATAAGATTCAAACTCCTTAGCATATTATTTAAGATTCTTCACTATCTGGCACCACACTAGTTCTCCAGTTTTATCTCATTATATTCCTCTCAGTACTCTGTACTCAGTACTACTCTGTAATGTAGCCAAATGGAACTGTTCTCTGACTACACCACTGTCCTCTCCATATAAGCCTCATTTTCCTATCAATATGCTTTTTTTTGCTTGAATTCAATTTTACTTTATTTTCATTTTTGAATTCTCTCTCCCTCCTTCCTCTCTCTCAACCCTTGCTTGTGAAGGTAACTAAAACAAAATGCATCATAAATATGTATAATCATGCAAATCAGAATTTCTGCATTAGCTATATTAAAAAAGAGAAAGGAAAAACTTTTAATAATAATTATTAATCATGCAAAACAAATTCCTACATTCATCAAAAAAAAAAAGACAGGAAAATAAAGAGCAAAGAAATTATGCCTCAATCTGTACTCTTGAATTCATTTTTCTATCTGAGATAGCATGTTTTGCATCCCATCGATTTCCAATTCTTTGCTATTGCTATTGATTTGCGATGGCTGTTTTTGCACGTAGCGGTCCTCTTCCTCTTTTCAATAACCCTTTCAGTTATTGACCTAGCAGCAGTATTGGTAGCTCGAAGGGCAAAAATAACTTAATAGTTTTTTAGACATAGTTTCAAGTTGCTTTCTAGTATAGCTAGACAACTGCACAGTTCCACCAGCAGTGGAATAATAAGGTGTCTGTTTTTCCATGCCCATCTAACATTTGTCATTTTCCATTTTTTATCATCTAACCCACTGATGGGTATGAGGTGATATCTCAGATCAACATGGTTTTCCCACATTATTTCTAGGCCTAGAATACTTTGTCACCTCCTTTTATTCATTGAATTCCTACCCATCCATTAAAGCCCAACTCAAAAGCCAACTTCTCCAATGAACTTTCCTTAATTACCTAGTCAGCCATGACCTTAGCACAGTAGCTGGTGGGAGGTATGAAAGGCAAGGAGATGGGAGATTTGGGTTCCAATAACAGAGTAGTCTGATTAACCAGTGTATGAACATAAGAGGTATGAAGTATATGGAATATATACTATTATATATATAACTATATGTTTTATATATATACTATTATTCTTATCCCCATTTTACATATGAAGAAACTAAAACAAATAGGTTAAGTAACTTGTCCAGCGTCACACAGTTAATAAGTGTCTGAGACCAGATTTGAACTCAGATCTTCCTGATTTCAGGTCTGGTATGATCCACTATGCCACCTAGAGGCTTTACATGCCAAAAGGTAAGCCTAAGATGTGAAATGTTTAGTGATTTTTCTCACATATTTTTTATTTTCCAGGATAACTACACCAATTCATAGTCTCACAACCTCCCCAACATTGACTTCATTTGTTTTTATTGTCTTTATTAATTTGATAGATGTGAGGTGAAACCTCAGAATTTTAATTTTATATTTCTCTTATTGGTGAGTTTGCCTTGATTTTGGCTAAAACAATGGACAAGATCTCTCCTGTTATCTGCATGGAAAAAGATAGAGAGAAGTGAGAGAGACCATAGTTAGGAGGCTTCTAAACTGGCTGAATGGCTGTATCCAAAGCAGTCATCAGTGGTTTGAGAGCAGCTTGGAAGGAAGTCTAGTGGAATTCACCAGGAATTTGTTCAGGGCCCTGTGAAATTTAACGTTTTTATCAATGCCCTAGATGAAAACATACTGATATGCTTATCAAATTTGCAGGTGACATAAAGCTATTAAAAAGAGCCAACACAGGGAATGATGGACCAAAGAATAAAAAAAAACTGAACAGAATAGATTGCTGGGCTGAATCTAATAAGATACAATTTAATAGGAGCGAATAAGGTAAAATTCAATAGAGATAAAGTAGACTGGAAAAAATCAGATAAGGATAAGCTCAGTTGTGAAATTTTATGGAGAAGGATGGTGGAAGAGTATGAGCAATAACATCTCATGAAACAAAATGTAGCCATACCAGGGGAAAATGAGCTGAAAGAAAACTTGGCAAGGGACCCAACCAAGCAAAGCCATCCAAAGGGCATTTAAAGACAAAACTGGAGGGAGAGCAATAAACAGCAAAAACGGGCAAAGTTCTCTTTGATTTGCCATCCTTTTCTCCATCAATGACAGTGTAACTCATATCTAGATGGAACAGTGCCTCAAGGGGCTGCATGAGGAAGCAGAAATAGCTCCAAAAAAACCAAGATCGGGAAAAGCATCTGGGAGCAACACAGTTGTGAAGATATTAAGATCAGTTCTCAAGGTGTTGAGAACCCTTATTCCTAATTTCCAAACTCCACTAAGATTTTGATAATTATAATCTACTTACGCATCATAGGTATCCTTGCTGAAGGTGTGAAGAGGGAACAGGTAGGTTTTCACTACAGTAGGCTACACCCATCACAAAACTGACTGAAAGATAAAAAGAACTCAAGAACCTACGGTGATGATTGTTTATTAAATTTAAAAAAGGCATTTGATTCTATAGGTTGAAATTCTCTCCTCCAACAAGGTGTCTCTCATGCATATTTTCAAAATCATAAAAAATACTTTGACAGATATAGTAAAGATAATCTGCTACAATGGCCCTCTGTCGTTACCAAGTGAGTCATAGAACAGGGAGAGCTAAGTTCATCAAATAGGTTTCTCTCATCATGTAGGATACCAAGTGAAGCATTCGAAGGTAAAACGGGTTCTCTGGAAATGGGAGCATGCTTCATGTGGTCCTATTTATAGATGGCATTGTGCTTAATGCATCAAATCTCAGAACTACAGAAAGTAAATGAGATTCACAATCACTTGAAAGAGCTTAGCCTTATAAAATTGTGCATACCCTTCAACCCAGCAATACCACTACTAGGTCTGTATCCCAAAAAGATTGAAGGAAAAGGACCTATGTACAAAGATGTTTATAGCAGCCCTTTTTGTGGTGGCAAAAAATTGTAAATCTAGGGGATGCTTATCAATACTTACAGCACAAATTGTGCTATAAGAAATGGTTCCAGAAAAACCTGAGAAGTCTTATAAGAACTGATGCAAAGTGAAGTAAGCAGAACTAGGAGAAAATTATACAAAAGGACAGCAATATTGGAACCATCATCAATTGTGAATGACTTAGCTATTCTGATTAATACCATGATTCAAGACAGTTCTGAAGGACTCATGATGAAAAATGCTATCCAACTCTATGGAAAACTGATGTAATCTGAGTACAGACTGAAGTATAATTTTTGTACCTTATTTTAGTCCCTTTTTTTTGCAACATGGCTAATAAAGAAATGTGTTTTGCATAATTTCACATATATAATTGATATCATATTGCATATAGGTGCTACAGTGGATAGAGTGACAGATTTAGAGTGAGAAAAATCCGACTTCAAATCTGATCTCAGACGCATTACCATGTGACCCCGGCAAGTCATTTACCTACTCTGTGCTTCAGTTTTTTCATATGCATAATGGGAACAATAATTGCACCTATCTCATAGAGTTGTGAGTTTTAAAAAAATAATAAAGGTATAAAAGAAGTGCGATGGTTCCTGAAAGGCTCAAATGAGATAATATTTATAAAATGCTTAGCAAACATTTAGGTGCTATGTAAATGCTAGCTATTATTACTTTTATTATTATAATTATTAACACGAATAATGATGAGAAGGAAAAGGATTGGATTACCTTTGGTATATTGTGCAGCACTCATTAGAACTCCAATTTCTCCTTGAAACAAAGGCCCTTTTAAACAATTAGTTCCAGTGATGCTAAATGACTGAGTCATAGAATATCATAATCTCTAAAGAATTAAAGTTGTGGGTCACCCAAAGGGTATGTATTGGACATGAGTAGGCTGTAACATATTATCAACCAAGAATTAGGCAAGAGAAGTGACTTAAAGGGTGTCATCAGAGGGTTGTATGTCTTGAAAAGAAAATGGGCTGGTCCTGCATTAAGAACCAGGGATAATTGATGGGTAGCTGCATACTCCACAGGTAACCACAGAATATCAAGGAAAAAGGCCCCTAGCACACTTAATTAGAGTATGCTGTGGAGGCTTTTAGGGAGGATGAAGGCAAGAGGTACCCTGGATGACAGGGTGTGCATGGGTGTGACCTGCAGCAATGAAGACAGCAGCCACAAAAGTTGGGTCACAGATCAGTTGAAACGGTAAAATAAGTGTGAAGTTTTACACTTAGCTTTAAAAAAAAAAGTCATCTGCATAAATACAAGATGTGGGAGGCTTGTGTGGGCAACACAGCTGAGTGGAAAAAGAGCTGGGCTTAATATAAAGTCAACAGTCAACATGACATGAAAGCCAAAAAATCTGTGATTTTAGCTGCATTAAAGAATTGTATCCAGGACTAGAGAGGCAACAGTCTTCCCTGACCAGATCGTATTTAGAACTCAATTCCAAGACCTACATTTTATAAGCAAAACAAAACATTGATAAGGTAGAAAATGTCTAGAGAATGGTAACCAAGATAGTGAAAGGCAGCACAGTACACAGACCTGTTCCATGTACAGGGGGTCTGCCATGTATTATCTGTGTGACCTTAGATTAGTAAACAACATCTCTAGGGCTTGGTTTTTTTATCTGTAAGAGAAAGGGTGAGACTGGATGACTTCTGAGGTCCCTCTTGATTCTAAATCTATCTTCCTATAACGCTAAGAGCCTTTGGAGAATGCCATAATATAATCCATTGAAGCAATATTCAGCTTGGGAAAGTAAAGAATTGGAGAGTGAGTAGGGTGTGGTATGATGGATGTCTTAAAGTATTTGAAGACCTGCCATGTGGAAGAGGGATTAGATTTGTTCTTAAGGGCAAATTTAATAGGGCAGACTTTGCAGAGACAGAATAAGGTTTAACAGAAAGAAACACTTCCTAACAATTAGAGTTTTTAGAAGTAGAATAAGTTTCCTCATGATGTAGAAGACCCCCACTGAATGGAAGTCTTCTAGCAAAGGCCGGATGATCACTTGTTGGGTATTTTAGAAGTGTTCTTATTCAAGGATAGGTCAGACTTGATGATCTTGGAGACTCCTTTCAACTCTGAGATTCTGAAAAGGAAGGCAGGAAACAAGCATTTGTTAAGTACTTATTATGTGCCAGGCACTACGTTAAGTGCTTTACAAATATTATCTAATTTAAATATCATATATTTGTATTACATATTTGTATCCTCAATGCTTAGCACAATGCCTGACACATAATAGGCACTTAATAATATTTATTGACTGACTATAAATGAAGAAGTCACCTCTCTTCCTCAGACCTAAATACAGCCCAGAGCTATGGCCAGTACTAACTCAGCTGGTACTAACTTCTTTGAAGATGCTGCCAGTTTTGACTATATGGTCAAAGATAAAAGGCTCCTGCAAACATGGTAGACCAATGCATATGCTAGCCCTCCAGTCTCCCAGAAGCTGTTTCACAGCATCTTCCACATGTGTGATGACATCTTAGGGCATGTGGGAATGTACAAGACCTCCATTTCACAAAATCAATGATGAAACCTTTTAAATGTAGTTGAGTGGAGTAACTATGGTGTAAGAGGCTTTTGAAGAGCTCATAGTCCTGAACTATGTCTTTCAGCAGCTGACATTAGTAGATTCTTTGGGCACATTTTCATTACCTGTACGTTACATGACTCATCAACTGGACTGGTGCAAACGTGTGATAAGATACATGTATGGGAAACTCTGAGGTAAGACACAGAGGAGGAAGAAGAATGTAGAAATGGGGAGAAAGAAGAACAGGTGCTACAGGGCAGGAGGAAGCTCTAGGAGATGCATGCCACCCTTTTGGGGTACAGCAGTTATTGATATTATTCCTGCCAATGATGGCCTTGAGGGCTGGTGAGGCAGAATGATGGCAAACAAGGGAGGCTTCTCCTGATCCTACTGACATTAGAACTGACTACTTGATGATAAGAATTTACCCTTCATGTAGGTTGTTATTGTTTGTACTTCCTACTCAGAGGACTGATGACATCACAATGTTGGGGTCAAGGTACTGTTTGACTGTGAATGATCCAACATAACCTTGGAAGGCTCTATCTTCAGATGTGGGACATTATGACTGAAGGATGGTAGGAGAGCTCATTTACCTAGTGGCAAGAGACAATGGTGACCAAGGAGTCACCATGTAGGACCTTAGTAATTATATATGGAAAGTCTGACCTCATCTCCCCTACCAGAGGATGGAGGGTGGCTGTAGTATAGCTATTAAACTTAGAGACCCAGACTCTGAGAGTCCAGTCTGAGGAGTAGGAATCAGAAGCATGGGAGAAAGTTGTTTGGGACAATGAAATTGGATTTATTTTATTCCTTTTTTGATTTGATACTTTATGTCATATTGCTTTCTACATCAAGTAAATTGTTCCTATCAGAATCGTGATAAACTGTGGCAGGACTGAACAGGGAAGGTTCAGTGGGTATGGGGGTCAGAACATTATTGTGCTGAATACTGAACTCCAAACCAGAGTAGTAGTCTGGAACCTGTTCAATAGTAAAAATGTCAATACTTCCTAAACTAAATGATAGATTTAAGAAAATACAATGAAATACAATAAAGTACTCCTACATAATCACATAGTCACAGCAAAACTCATATATGAGAGTAGATAAACAGTAATATTTTTAAAATTGTAGAAAAGAGAACAAGTAAAGGGAGATAAGTGCTACCAGATTTCAAAAAGTACAATAAAGCAGTAATTAAAAAAAAAAAACAAAAACCTTTCTGTTACTGCGATGGAAAAAAAATAACCATGGAACAGAACAGAAAACTCAGATGTTGTGAAAGGGGACTTGGGTGATCAACTAGTCCAAGCCATATCTGAAAGAGTATTCTTTCTACAACAAAAGCAACACAATCAACAAAGATGGTCAAACTCTTAATCTTGCCATCACCCACAAAAGGACCATTTCCATCTTCATGAAATCTGAAATTTCCCTATCTTACCATAATGTATTATTATTCTACCTCTCCTTTTGCCTTGCAACCCCAAACCCTACTCCTTATCCACATTATGACCTTTACTCCCTTAACCCCTCAGTTATTTCCCAAGCTCTCACCCCGCACTAACTATACCCTCCTCTCTTCCCATCTGGACCTCTTGGTAATTCACTTCAAATCTACCCTATCCTCTTCTCAAGTCCCTGGTCACTTTATCCTATCACCCAGCTTGCCCTGTCAAGCCACAGCCTTAGGTAACCCCCACCATTTGCTTCTTACCACACATGCTGCTGAATGAAGCTGAAGAAAATCACAAAACCATGCTGATTGGGTCCATTGCAAATGTATGTTACATGACCTCAACTGGAACTTCACTGAAGCAAGGCAATCCTTTTACATCTCTCAAATCAATTCACTATCTCACTCACCACATTAACTTTTACAATACCTTTTGTCCCTCCTCAGGCTTCCCATGACTTCTCTTTTCCTTCACCCTCTCAGTTAAGAACATTGCTTTACATTTTACTTTAAAAATTAAGGCCATTTCTTGAGGGCTGCCTTTCTTCTTTCCTCCTTACCTCACATCATTCATTCCTTTGTCACAGGAAGAGGTGGCCCCTCTCTTTGCAAAGACAACCCTTCCACATGTACAAGTGATTTTATTCTGTTCCATTCCCACTTGTCCTCAAACTCACCTCCCTATTGTCTACAAATATTGTCCATATCTCTCTCTCATCCTCAAAAACCCTCAGTTTATCCATCTGTTCCCACTAGCTGTCATCCCACATCATTTCTTCCTTTTGTGGCAAACCTTGAAAAGATTATTTCATCTATAATAGGTACCTCTACTCCCTTTCCCCTAATTTTCTTCTTAACTCTATATACTCTGGCTTCTGACCTCATCATTTAACTCCTCTCTCCATTTAATCATTCTACAAAGTAATATTTACTTCAAAAGCAGCAAAAACAAGTATACATCATCTCCCCTCCCCCAGCATCTGAGGACATAATCCCCCATACACCCTCTCAGCCTCTGGAGAAGGGAAGAGGATTAGGTTCATAGTGTCAGTTTCTATATAGCATAGTCCCATCGAGTTCCAAAGTCTACCCTGGGCTTATGTTCTGGTGCCCTGTTGGGCTGGCAGCAACATCTGGTCTAAAAATGCTAGTTCCAAAGTTATCATGGCTCATACTCCCAGATCTGGGATACACTGTCTGTGCCTAGAATCAAAAAGGACAAACAAAATAGATCAAAAACCCTGAGTCCATTTTGAGGGGCCACAGAATCTAAAGGGAGAGCATGGTGTCCATGCTTCAGGTAAACAACAGACCTTCATGCCATGCATGCTGCTTTCAAGAGCGATCATAACTGTCCCAGTCTAGTAACTTAAAGATACAGTCATCCCTTCCATATCGTGACTTTCCCCATCGTGGTTTTAATATATAGAGGGCCAGTATAAGAAACTAAATGGGAATTTGGGAGGAGTTTTGTAGAAGCCTCAGATGACAGGCAAAGACCTCAGAAATGCTTAAAACATTGCATAATGTCAACATATTTTGTCTTTTAGTTCCATAAATATATACAATATCTTTTTTTAAGTTAAGTAAAAAGTTAGTTTGTGAAAAGAACACAAAGGCCAGAAATGTCTTTTATAATACATGCAGTTTCTTCAGTATTATTCTCCTCAAATTTGTTTCATTTTTTAAAATTTCTTTTTCATACAGTATTTTTACTTAACATTGGTGAAAGCCTATGACCAAATACTTAACCTAAATTTTACAATAAGGCACTGTAAATACCCCATAAAAGAAAAAGAAAAAAATTCAGACTTCTCTCATACAAAGGAAAGGTCAAAAAATTCTACATGGGTTTTTCAGATCAAGGTGGGGCACCACATCCCTAACCCCCACGATGTGGAAGGGACAACTATAGTCTACACCAGCTATGCAACCAATGAATAGTAGTTGCACCCACCTACATAGTAGAAGAACACAGAATGTCCTCTACTAGAAGTAGATCCTTCTTATCTCCCACTAGGGGTGCCGCCATCTTAGGTGATCTGGGCATGCCCAAAGCCCTATTACATTTCAAATGTAATACCACTAACAGTAGCTCAGCAATGACATCTGCCAATTTGTTTGGTCAGGGGGCTTGAATTCATCAAGGGCATCTAGGGACTCACTCTCTTTTCTTATCTTATGCATTGCCATTTTGGTTGTCTTTTCTTTTGCACATTCATGTTGTCAAAGAGAACAAGCACAATTTTAAAAAAAGAGAGCAGCCAAAAGCAAGCCCATACCTCCCACCAGTACTGTGTAAAACAAGCATAATGTGTTCTGTTCAGAAACTATTTTTCCTTTGAAGCTCTAGCTTCTAATCTGGGCCAAATGACAGAGTGATTAAGATTTCAAATTTCTATGAGCCTTTGTTTAAGGGGCCCAAGATTGTCATGACAGAGAAATGACAAGGGCAGGCAGAAGTAGCTTGTTGTGCTTGTCCTTTGTTTTAGAAGGAGATTATGATCTCAGGGAAATGATGACATGATTTGCACTTGACTTTGATTTGAGTGAGGGAGGGCTGTGCAAGGTCACCAGCCTTACTTTCTCCTCCTGAGCCATCTGGATCCAGTGACCAGATATTCAACCAGATGACTGGAGTGAGCAGATGTAGCAGCTGAGCCATGAAGGTCCCAAAGCATGAGGTCTACTAGTATTGGAACCAGTGATATTGCCCAGATTTCTGACTGGTATATAAGAAGAACGTAGGCCAACAGAGCTGACAAAGCTGCTTGGGTCAGCCTGTGCTTTATAGAGGCTATGTAGAAATGCAGGTTGGGGTAAGGTAACAACTGAGAGATGTGGGTGGCTGAGAGCAAGTAAGAGCAAATAATTGTCTAGGTATTGATTTGTGAGATATGCAGCTGGGTTCTATGTGGGAATGCTCTAGGCTGCACAGACTTTGCACTGTTCCTAGACAAGAACCTGGAAAGGGGAAACTCCCTGCTCAGACTATACTAAGGAAAAGGGGAATGAAATGGTCTTTATTTGAGAAATAGGTGCTAAGAATTGTTATATTGTTTTACATTTCCATTCCTCTTCTAATTAGATGTTTTGCAGATTTTATGCTCATTTTCCTGGATGTTTGTTAGCATGATAACCAAAGATCTGTGCCCAAGTAAACTTTAAAAATTCTTAGTCCCTGTTCTGTAGGGAAATAGTGAACTGAACAAGTAATTTACCAGACAGTTCCCTCTCCAATACAAACCATATCTGAGAAGCCAAGCTGACTGGGCACAAGTGGCAAAGAAATAAACTAGACACAACTTCTTACCCCAGAGGTAATTCCTGTCTTTCTCACAAAACAGAATCTATGTTCAACATTATCATTATCAAATGGCATTTATCAAATATCTTATTGACTAGATATTATGCACTGTTGTAAAGCATTATCAGAACAGAACAGCAAATGTCATTACTATAATTATCATTAGTCATTTTATTAAACAATTTTTATTTGCTGATACTTTACAAGATGTATCACTTACCATATAAAAGAAAAGAAATGATTACTAATCTGATGCTTTTATTACATTTGTATGGGGCTGGGGTTTGGAATGTTGCTCATACTCAGTACTGAGATCTTGGCTAGACATTAAAGACACCCCTGCCAGTCATCTTGACTTTGTCTTGCCACTGGATTTCAATGACTCTGGAAGAAGGAGACTGAGAACTTTGTGCAATTCTGTCTTACTTAAATCCAAGTCACTCACTAGTCAAGACATCAACCCCTTGGTTGTCACTGGTCCTTTTTGAAAACTAAGGTTGAACAATGACATTGACTGTGGATACCTACCTTACTTCATGTTACTTCCTTTAATGTATTCCATGTTCCAGTCAATTTGAATCTCTCAAAGAATGTAAACTCTTTGGGGGCAGGAACTATTTCATATTTCTCTTTGTATCTATTATATGACTGGCTCAACAGCCAGCCCAGTGCCTGTCATATAATAGGTCCTTACTGGATATGCTCATTTATTGATTACTATATGCATCTGTACAACTTGTCCCCTATGCTAGCAATTCTCTTTTGGCCAATCATACCTTTTGGAATCCTTTTCCTTTAAGACTCAGCTCATGGGCCACTTCTTTCAGGAAACTTTTCCTGATCCTTCCAGTTTGTATTATCCTTGTTCCCCAATATACTTAGATCTTTTTTTCTAATTTCTCCCTTTACCCACTTCATTTTCTATGCTGTATTATACTTTTACGTAGTCTTCTCGTATTTCCCCCTCCCCAGAATATAAGCTCCCTGAGGGAAAGAATTGATTTTTTTTACTTATTTTTCTTTAGAAGGAGTAGGAACTATATTATATTTGTCTTTGTATGCCCAGCACCTAGCACAGTGCCTGATATTTGTAAAGCTATTAGCACAGTGCTAAGTAGGTACATAGTAGGTGCTTCATAAGTGTTTATACCCCTCCCCTTCCCTTCATATAATAGTTCCTTAATGGATGCCTGTTAATTGACTGGGCCTTTTTCTAAAGCTTCATGCAGGTCAGTGTCTCCCTACCTTTTGATTCCTTTCTTGCTTAGTACAAATACCCTGTATCTCCCTCATCTCTAAAAATCTTCATTTGATCTTGTCATCCCCATACTCTCTTCAGCGTTACCAGAGATTTTTCTCCAGACTAGCCAGGCCCTGATAGATCAAAGAACAAATTCTAGAAAGAATAGAAAATTTCATCAAAGAAAATGACAGTAATTAGATAATATATCAAAACTGATGGGACTCATCAAAAGCAATTCTTAGGGGGAAATTTTTATTTCCAAATGCTTTCTTTCATTAGCAAAAGAGAACAAATCAGTGAACTGAGCATGCAACTTAAAAAAAAAACTTGAACAATATATCAAAAAAATCCCAACTAAGCAACAAAGTAGAAACTTCTGAAAATGAAAAAAGAGCTTAATAAAACTGAAAGCAAAAAAAGATTATCAATAAATCTGGGAACTAGGGTTTTAAAAAAAAAAAACTAATAAACTAGATAAAGAGCTGCCAAGTCTGATTTCTCTAAAAGTGTGTGCTCATCCTTCGCTGCCGAAGAAGATCATGCCATCAGAGAAATAATGACACGACTTGCACTTGACTTTGTTTTGAGTGAGGGAGGGCTGTGCAGGTCACCAGCCTCACTTCTCCAGAGCCATCTGACTCCAGTGACCAGATATTCATCAGGATGACTGGAGATGACCCAGGATGAGGCAATTGGGGTTAAGTGATTTGCCCAAGGTCACACAGCTAGTGAGTGTCAAGTGTCTGAGGTGAGATTTGAACTCAGGTCCTCCTGACTCGTGCACTGGTGCTCTATCTACTGCACCACCTAGCTTCCCCTTTCTCTAAAAGAGAGAAAGGAAAAAACAAATTGTATCAAATCAAAAAAGAATTCACAATTAAAAAGGAAATAAAGCAAATTATCAGAAATAATCGTCTAATATGCTAACAAGACTAATAACTTTGACAAAATAGATACTTCCAATAAATACAAACACCCTGCACCAATAGTCTCTTCTCTTAAAGAACTCACAGTCTATTGGGGAGAATTTAAGGTTTTTCAGCACTTGGTTCTTCTCCTACTTTTTACTCTTTACATTTTATCCCTTCCATGTTCTGATCCAGGTATATACTGCATCAGGGCAGGTAGGTGGCATCAGACCTGGGAATCAGGAAGACTGAGTTCCACAACTTACTGTGTGACCCTGGGCAAGTTACTTACCCTCTGAGGATAATAGCACCTACTACCTCCCAGGGTTGTTGTGAGGCTACAATGAGAAAATAATTGTAAAGTGCTGAACACAGTGCTCTGCCTATGTCAATGTTAACTATTAGTATACACGTCCTGTTCTGCACACATTACTACAACTCTTGACTTGGTGCCTCAGTTTCCTTATCTGCAATATGAGGATAATAACAGTACCTACCTCACAGGGTTATTATAAGGATCAAATAGGTTAACATATGTGAAGCAAATTATAAACCTTGAAGCACTGCATGAATGTTAGTTGTTCTACAGTTACTACTTCTGTGACCTTGGGCAAGTCATCTAACTTCTCCAGGTCTCAGTTTCCTCATCTGTAAAATGAAGGAATTGGGCTGGAAGGCCTCTAAGGTATCTTCTAGCTCAAAATCTATGATCCTATGTGGCTAGACATAGGGAAAGAATTTAGAATGGAAAGGACAGAAACCATGATCCAAAAGGATTTATTGAGGGCTCAAGGCATTATCCCAGACTATGAACCCAGAGAAAAAAGTTGAGCCTTTAATCCTGTTATTTGGTGAAATATGATAGGCAGGCCTTTGAACAATGGACAGAAAGACTGAAGCGTCAGTATTATCACTATTAGGAACAATGATCATCATCATTTCATGAACTATGATAATGTACTATGCAAACTACAGAATTAGAAAGAAAAGGACGTACTTGTTGTATGCACCTCTTTTTTCAGTTTGCTAATGCTTAGGGAACAAATCAGATCTGGACAAACAAAAGTATGTTAACTCAAGGTTTGAAAAAATAACATGAGACAATTACTATTATAGTTTCTTCAGAAATCAAGCACAAAAGGCAATGACTCATCTTTAGTGTGGGGCAAATTGTTGAAGTCTAAACAACAGGGAAGCCAGAGAAATCTCAAAATGTCATCTTCATGACATGATATTTAAGGGAAGTAGAAGGTAAAAGAGAATGAAAAAAGTGCCTATAAATGTTTTACCTGATCAAACCATATGCCTGTTAAAAAATTAGCTGCAGTCAACCCAGAAAGCTATTACTGATGCTTGCTTAGTCGTTCTCAAGGACAGTTTTCTTCTTTTTTTCTCTTTCCCCTTAACCTTATTTTTTTTAAAAATAAGAATCATTAATCTTACATGGAAGGCTGCCTAAAACAAGCAATTTTGTTCTAAGTGATACATCATGTTGAACCAGGATAGGAAAGTCTTAGCTAATTTTTTTAAAGCATGTGTGGATAGAAAGATAGATATAGACAGATATTTGTATTTTTTAACAATTTTCATTGGTAGGGAGAACACCTGTTAGGCAATACCATTTACCGATGAAGATTGCTCCTTCTTTGCAACTTAAGGTCTTCTTAGTTTCCGAGGACACTAAGATTTAGTGACTTGCCCCCAGTCATATGATCAACATACATGAAAGACTTGAAATCAAATCCTCCTGACTACAAAGCTAGTTTTCTGTGTTGCATCTCTGCAGCCAAGTTTCCATCCATTTTTACAACCATAGTGAGTAGAAGAATGTAGCCTGGAGGGATGCACTTACTGGAGATAGCACAGTCATCAAAGAAAATGGAGGGGTCAACTTATAAATAACTAAGTGCATATTAGATATATACAGACTTGATGGAAGGTAATCTCAAAGGGGAAGGCACTAACAGCTGGGGATTGAGAAAGGTTTCCCCACGAAGGTTAGATATGACTCTAGTCTTGAATGAAGCAGGTAGAAGTAAAGGCTAGAGTATTCCAGGCCTGGGGAACAGTGAATGCAAAGGCATCATATGCAAGAAACAGCATGTAAGAGGTAAAACTAGACTGTAAAGTACCTGAAGGAGTAAAATATAAGGGTACTGAAAACATAGCAAGGAGCTGAGTTCTAAAAGGCTTCAAACAGCAAATAGAAAACTTTATATTTGATCCTTGAAACAGTAGGGAGACAGAGGAGTTTATTGAGTAGTAAGGTAGCAGATGGATGCTATAGAAAAATCACTTTAGCAATAGTCCAAGCAAGAGGCACTGAAGACCTATGGTGGTGATGGTATGCGTGGGAAGGTGACATATACAAGAGGCACTGCAAAAGTAGAAATGACGACATTTGGCAACAGATTGTATCTGTGGAGTGAAGGCAGTGAGGAGTCGAGGTTTTGGTCATGGACGACTAAGAAAATAATGGTGCCCTAAATAGTAATAAGGAAGTTTGGGGAAAGGGAGGGTCTGGGGAGTAATGAAAATAATTTTTGTTTTGAAAATGTTGAGGTTGAGATGTTTATAACATGTATATTATTTAGATATTGATACCTAAAAAGCAGTTGGTGATGGAGGGCTGGAGCCAAGGAGAGAGAATACAGCTGAATTGTATAGATGTAGGAATCATCAGTATAGAGATGATATGGAACCTATCAGAACTGATGAGATTACCAAGTGAATAGTATAGAAGAAGAGGAGAAGAGGGTCCAAGGACAGATCTTTGGGGGACACTCCTAGTTAACGGATATGACTTGAAAATCCAGCAAAGCACACTTGAGGAGGGATCAGAGAGGAAAAAAACCGCTAGACAACAGACTCATAAGAATCTAAAAATGCAGAATATCCAGGAAGAGAGAGTGACCAATAGTGTCAAAGGCTATTGAGGGGCCAAAATACATCAGAACTGAGAAAAGACCATTAGATTTGGCAACTGAGAAGTCATTGGTAATGTTTAGTGAATCAGAGGGCCACAGGGCAGAGAGAAAGGATGAATTAATTAAAATTTTGTTTGATTCCTTCTTAAATGAGTGACAAAGGTTATTATGAAATCATTTCCTGTGGCAATGATTCTCATATGATTAATTTCAGAATTACACTTTTAAAAATTGAGAACTCCCCTAAAGAGTTTTTGTTTATGATGCCTGTATTTGTCAATATTTACCATATTATAAATGAAAACATTTTATTATTTTTAAAAATAGTTTTAATCTCATGGACCTCTTGAAAAGGACTTGAGAAACCCCAGAGTCAGGTCACATTTTGAGAACTTTTCTCTGATGGACACCTTTAAGCATATGAAGATACCTGAAATGCTTAGGATTTTAAGTGGAAAAGGGAATAAACTACATAGCCTCTGAAAACCCTTTCCACATGTATTTTTTATTCTATTTTTCTCCCTAGTTTTTATAATAATCAGGAAGGATACTAGGAGGGAATAATGATATTCTAGTTTTTCCAAAACTCTCATTTGCCAAGACCAAAAGAAAAATTTTACTTTCTAAAAATAAGATGAACCTAAAAGAGAAAATGAAAAGATTCATAAGGAAGAAGGTGCATATTCCTTCATTCAGTCTCCTTTCATCACTGTCTGATTTACTTTAATAGTAATCTGGCTACTGAAGGGATGACTCAGGGGAATTGGTCATGGGTTACAGATTATTCTGACTCTTGGCCACTAATCCTGCCTATGAAGAAATATTTATTAAGTCATTGGAAAGACAGTACTCAGTGAATCACATCCTCTTCTTTCCACTCCTGCTCTCTCCAAATGGTCGATAATCTGCTCTCACCTCTATAGGAAAAGCAAGGAGAAAAAAATACTGGATATATTAGAGGCATTGAGGATTTTTCTGTCATTCAGACAAATTGTTTCATTTTTTTCTGCTTGTTTCTGAACTCATAAAATAGTATAATTTTTTTTTTACCTTGACCTATATCCCAAAAAGATTGCAAGTATAAACTAAAAAAAAATTCCACATGTGAGAATGAATTAGGGGATATTTCAGCAGGAACAATATATAACTTAATAGAATAGAAATAAAGTATTATACTGTACCACCCTAGGCATTCATCACATATGGATCCCCTGGAGGCTACTTGAGATTCAAGGTACACTGTGACTCAGCATTGCCATAAAACTCACAGCTTATGAGCCCCTACTGATGTGTTTCTTTTTACCAACCAACTAAAGTCCTTGTTAGTTCAAAGCAAAAGACATTTAAAATAAATAGCGTAGCAAAGGAAGTTACAAGAAGGATTCTGATGCTCATAGAGGTATATTTACCCAGAGGTAACCATGTGACCTTGGATGAGTCCTTTAAACTTTGTTTACAACAGTTGTATCAACTGTAAAATGAGGATAACACTAGTACTTCCTACCTCCCGGGTTTATTGTGAGGGTCAAATGAGATAATGTTTGTAAAGCACTTAGCACAGTGATAGACCCATAGTAGGTGCTATATAAATGCTTATTCTCTCCTTTTCTCTTTGTTGTTTGCTTACCTACATTCCTAACTGCAGGCCCCTTGAGCCTTAACTTCCTTCCTAATGTAAAGTCTGTAACTGGAAGACTACCCAACTCTCCTGGTCCTGATCCACCTGAGGCTCCCGATTCCCCGCAACCAGTGGAGCACAGATAAGAAAAACTTGTGATCAAAGACATCAAAAGAGAATTTCATCCTTTTTATGTGAGCCAACATCAAAACATTTAATGCTCATCAAAGGTATATTTTCCTATTTCAAATGTTAGACCTGACTCTATGGGAAAACAGCTAATAAAAAGCTGTTACCAAAATCAGGGAGGCAAAGCAGTTGAATTGTCAGGGAAGAAGGCAGTAGCTGCTGCCTTCCTGACAAGGGTACCAGCTATCTCCCTGCTTCGGGGCAGTCTGGAGTCAAAAAATAAAAGCAGAGCAATACAGAACATCTGGGCTGGTATTTGCTTTTACCATATTTGCCATGCTGAAAGTCATGCTGATGGAGTATGAACTCTGGTAGGTCTTGGCAAACCACAAAGCTTTCAAGCACAGTGCCCACAATAAACAGTTGCAAAGCAGACACTAAGAAGAGTTTAGAACAGATGCTTAACAAGCCTGGTGCAGTGATAACAATGTAGCATTTGCAATCAGGAAGACATGGGTCTTTCCTATTTACTCTTCCTGCCTAGGAAACAACCTCACTAGGATTCTGCTTCCTTATCTGAAAATATGAGACAGTTGGACCCAATGACCTCCGGGATTTATAAGATCATAGAGCTAGAAGAGACCTGAGAGATCATCAAGTACATTAAGTACAATCTGACCCCAATTTGCAGATGAAGAAACTGAAACCTAAGAGGGCAGATAATTCTTCCAGGTTCATCCAGGGATTTGAAACCAAACCCTCCTGATTTCAAGTCCAGTGCCTTTCCAGCACTAGCTCTGTGATCCCAAGACATCATAAGAACCAATTGCAAGAGGTCAAAAGTCAAGTCAGCATTAGACAAGGTCCTACTTAGGGACTTTTCAGGGAGAATTAAAAATAATTCTCGGCTTTTTCTGGTTCTTAGAGAGGAATACATAAAGTAAGAGCAGAAGGTGAGCAATTCTTAGATATTAGAAGGATTATGGAATTTTGTAACTAAGCCTGGAACAAAAGTTCACACTGACTTAGATCATTACTACAGGTGTGTTTTTTAAATGTAACCTCACTGAGCCATGAATAAAAAGTGGTTGATCATAGTGTGGTAGTTAAAGAAGAGAAGAAATTATCTTCTGCAAAACCTTTCAGCTTTGCCTTAAATCTTTTCTCCTCAAACATTCTAATGACTAGAGCCAGAATGGTAGAAGTAGTCTGGTATGCTGAAATAAACACTGAGAAAGCCTTTCTATGTCATAGCAATGGTATTCAAAGAATGGGGCTTGAAACAAATATTTTGCAGGCAAGAATAAGTATGATGGGCTATGTAAGTGCCTACAGGCATTTGGACAATTTTTTTCTTCTGTAACTACAGAGATGAAGGTGATATCTCCAGGCATACCACTGCAGTATGAGAATCTGTTAGGCTTTATGACAAAACCCATTTATTGCCAGAGTTTAAAGTTTAGTCTTAAAACAACCATGAATGTTAGAAGCTTGACGAGCAACTGGGATTGTATAATATTAAGAACAAATGACTATTTCACAAGGTTGAGTAGGTTGGGTTTTTTTAGTTCTTTTTTTTTCTAGATCATTAACTTGTATTAATTCTCAACAAAATTATATTTTTGTGAAAACATGATACTTGGGCATTATATGATCCTTTTCACCTGAAATTTATGTTTACTTCCATTAATCTTCAGCATAATTTTGGGAGGTAATTAAGTGAGAAGGATTGTTGGCCTCTTTTTGTAGAATAGAAAACTAAAACTCAGAATAATAAACCAAATATCTGAAGGTCACTATTTGGGGGATAGTTGGCAAACTCCCAGAATGTCAGCAACTCTCACTTATGATCTCAGAGACTAGAAATGGAAGAACAAATAAAAGTGTCTGAAATATTAACATTCCCAAGATTACTTCAGATCCTTTTGCGTCTTTCAACATCAATACTGGACATTATCTTCTACGTTCAAAGATAAAGATGCTGGCATTTCTAACTGTATGCGAGTCACTAAAAATACTGATGTGTGATAATTCACATTTATGTAACACAGTTTACAATGAACTTTCCTAACAACTCTCTACTGCTAACATTTTGTAGATGAGAAAACCGACATTCAGAAATTAAATGATTTCCTCAAGGTAAATCACACAACTAGTAAATGACAGAGAAGTACTGCTCCTGGGATGACTTTTGGGAACCAGATTGGTGAACAATGGTATGATTGAAATTAACAGGAATTTTCTGACCATAACTTAAATCTAGGTACCATGCTATGTTACAAAGATAAAAGTGAAATGGTCCCTACTCTCAAAGAGTTTACTTTAAATTTTTGTTTTTATTCTAAACTTCCTAAGCACCTAATGGGCAATTCTATACACACAGTAGAACAGAAAAAGAGAATTGTGCATGAAACGGCAGATCTTTATTATATACCGATTGCTTTTCTTTTTAATTATATGTTATAGTGACTACCCTGGCCCCCAACTGCCTGATCAGGTATGTTACATTTCATCCTTCTCCCAGGGTTCTCTGATACCAGTATGGATGTTTGGGAGAGAGTGTTGAGTTTCCGTCATTGGCTCAATCCCTGATTGTGTTTTTTTAGGAGTACTCTGTCCCTTAGTTCTATTTAACCACTTAATGGTCAGATTGGCTTTTTCAGAGGAATGTTTACTTTAGAGGTATAGTAAGAAAAAAATATGTAAATGGGGGGCACATAATCCTTTCGTACATCACCTCAGCCTCTAGTGGGAATGAAGGGGGTTGGGTCCATGGTTTATCTCAATTCTTACAGAGTATGGTCCCACAAATCTTCAAGCCCAGTCTTCCCTTGAACTTCCCTGGCACCCTGGACTAGAATTCAGGTGCCAAGGTCAATACACCACAAGCTCCTAAGTCCAGGGACTCCAGTACCTTTGCCTTGAACTCAAAAGGGCAAATGAAACAGGACAAGACCAAAGCTTATTTCTCAGCAGAACCTTCAGCCTCGTAGTTGCTGCTAGAGAGACTCTCCTGTCCAGTACTGTTAAAGATGCAAGCTTGTTCCAGCTATGCAGCCAAAGGGAAGAGGCTATATCCAACCACATGGTACGGGAGTGGCAACACACTTCTCTCCAAAGCTGGCACCTGCTATCTCCCACATGGGTGCTTCCACTTTAGGTAATCTGGGTGTGCTCAGCCCAAATACACTCTGAGGATTCTCATCCCAATTCTCATGCTCATAGGATTGAGTCCCTCAGCAAAGTTACATCTCTCCCCTCAGGGGTGGGCATAAAGGTACCCTTGAAGGGTCTTCGTGATTCTTCTCTAAGCAAGCTCTCAGATTGATCCTCCATTCCGCTGTATTTCCCTAATGTTTATCCCTCAGTGATTAGTGACCCAGTTTCACATAACCAAAGAAACATTCACTGTAAAGATATAGAAAGAACAGAAGTTATAAAACATTTCCTTTCCAGTATCTGGAGATCATTCTTCTCACTAAGAGCTCAAACCCTGTAAAGATAGCCCTCAGATTTAATGCAATTTCATTTTCCCCCCCAAATTTATTAATTTATTTGTTTTCAGTTTTCAACAATCACTTCCATAAGTTCTCCCCCTCCTTCCTCAAGACAGCATGCGATCTTATATGGGCTCTACACATACATTCCTGTTAAACACACTTTCACATTAGTCATATTGCATAGAAGAATTAAAATGAATGGGAGAAACCATGAGAAAAATAAAACATAACAAAAGAGAAAATAGTGTGCTTCATTCTGTGTTTCAACTCCATAGTTCTTTCTCTGGATGCGGGTGGAATTTTGTATTATGAGTCCTTTGGAAATGTTTTAGGTCCTTGCATTGCTATGAAAGGCTAACTCTACCAGAAAAGTTCCTCACTCACTGTGGTTGTTATTGTATATAATGTTCTCCTGGTTCTGCTCACTTTATTCAGCATCAGTTCATATAAGTCTTTCCAGGTTTTTCTGAAGTCTACCTGTTCATCATTTCTTATTGCACAATAATATTCCATTACATTCATATACTACAACTTGTTCAATCATTCCCCAGTTGATGGGAATCCCCTAGATTTCCAGTTCTTGGCCACCAGAAAAAGAGTTGCTATAAATATTTTTTTGTACACATGGGTCCTTTTCCCATTTTTATGATCTCTTTGGGGTACAGCCCTAGAAATGGTCTTGCAGGGTCATAATGCAGTTTCTAAAAAAAGCATTTACCCCTATCAAGTTCACTTCCAAACGTGTCATAGTCAACAAATTAATCTCTGTCACTCCTTCTTGTCTGTTTTCGATATATGTGAAGTCAAACAATCTGCTTGGCTCTTCTTTCGTTATGACTGGCTGCAAAATCTTTCATGAACTCAGAGTCTGGTAGATCATCACTCCAACCCTTTCAAATTTCACAATGTGGCTGTCTCTAATACTCCACCTCAATACAAGAAGGATAGATACAAAAGAAACGGAAACAGCAGTAGTCATGTGTTATTAAACCACACAGTAGCAGTCCTAGTGGAGAGATAAAAACATAAGACTTTTACAAGGTCCTTGCCTCCTCGCTTGAACAGAAGTAATGCTGTTTTGAAAGCATCCCAGTTCCAACCTAGCGGCCAAAATCAGTTTATTTTTTCCCTCTGGTTACAGACCAGTGTTAAAAATAGGTAAAGTTCTAAAATGGGGAGCAAGGCCCTTCCATCCTACTTCATCATGCATTTCTAGAAGTGTGATTACCAGCTGGCAGCAGGCTGAGCATGCTGAGCATGCCCTGGGGGTGAAGCTTGATTGCCAGGCCCCTATTACATATATAATTCAATTTATAACTTTCAAAGCTGTCCTTCTTGAGTGTGATTCTTTGTTCTCTTCTGTACACCAAAAAAGATGCTCCAATTAATTATATTTGCTATCCTGTCCCAATATCTCCTGTTCTTTTTTTTTCTACCTCAGTTCTTCTTCCAACCACTCCTCACTGAGAGAAAGACAAAAATAAATTACTCATAACAATTATACACAGTCAGGCAAATCCAACTCCTACATCAACCATACTGGAAAAATATATTATTATCATGCATCTTGAGACCAGCACTTCTTTGTCAAGAGGTGAATGACATTCTTCCTTAGTCTTTTAGAATTGCATTAATCAGAGTTTTTAAATTTTTCAAAGTTGTTTTTCATTATATTGTATTAAGTATTCAACTGTTCCATCTACTTCACTGCATCAGTTCTTATAAGTCTTCCTAGGTTTCTCTGAAACTATCTTTATCATCATTTCTCATGGAACAATATGATTCCATTACAGTCATATTACCATGATTTATTTAGCCATTCTCCAATTGATAGGCAGTGCTTTTGTTTTCAGTTCTTCACTACCACACACACACACACACACACACATACACACACACACACACGCTCCTAAACATTTTTTGTACACATTTTCCTTTTCATCTTTCTTTGATGTCCCTGGGATATGTCTAGTAGTAGGATCTCTTGGTCAAAGGATATGTATAGTTTAGTGATTTGGGAGGGACAGACAACAATTTAAATTATTTTCAGAGTGGCTAAACCAATTTATAAGGAGCCTCCATTTTAATGAGAGGAACAACATATATATATATATATATATATATATATATATATATACATATAGTTATACACAAAGCACATACAAAGTAGCCTTGGATAGGAAAGCACTCATAGCTGGAGGTGGAGTATAGGAAATCCTTCCTGCTCTAGAAGGTTGTTGTAGAACTGAATCTTGAAGGAAACAAAGGATTCCAAGAGATAAAGAAAAGGAACAAGGGTTTTTCAGATGTGGGAAAGAGGCAGTAAGAAGGCACAAGAGAAGAAATGGACTGCCATTTGTGAGGAATGGCAAGAGGACAATTATGACTTAACCACAAAGTACGTGAAAGGGAATAAAGTATGAGAAGACAAGAAAGAGAAAAGGAGCTCAGTTAAAAGGAACTTTACATACCAAACAGAAGAGTGTATATTTGATCCTAGATGTAGCAGGGAGCCTCCAGGGCTTATTAAGGGGTATGGGGTAGGCGAGGACAGCTACAACCTTTTGATATTTAAAAGGCTGAAGTGATGAAATCAGAGGACCTGAATTCATGGAAGATTTTGTAGCCAGCCATAAGTAATGAAGAGATTGGTGATATGGTCAGAAGGGTAGTTCAGGAAAAATCACTTTGATGGCTATGTAGAGAATAATTTGAAAGGAGAGAGATTAGAAATCAGGAAACCAATTAGAAAGTTATTGAAATGGTCCAGGTGAGAATTGATGAGGGCCTAAGCTAGTGTGATGGTCATGTGGATGGAGAGAGAGAGAACTGATGTAAGAGATGTTAGGTAAAATTGACATGATTTCACAATGATTAGATATGTGGGGAGAGTGAGGAATCAGTGAAGACACCAATCATCTACTTCATGCTAAGCATTGTACCTAAAGGTTTCTCTGGCTAGCTGCAGCCTAGATTTGAATCACAAAGAGCTGGAATAACCCTTACGCTACAGACTTCAAAAAAAAAATGTAAATCTGACCTTCCCAGGGAAGTGGCTACACACCAACTGGTCACCTGAAGATGGTGACAGACAGCAACTCTGCAGAAGGCAATCTGCACAACAGAGAGTAGTAGTTCAGTGGAGATAACAACAGGGAACACAAAAATATCCCACTTCAGTGGAGAAAGTATCTTGCACCCTAGTGACATGGGCAGCTAGGTGGTGCAGTGGATAGAATATTGGGTTTACTAGTTACGTGACCCTAGGCAAGTCATTCAACCTATTTGCCTCAGTTTCCTCATCTGCAAAATGAACTGGAGAAGGACATGGTAAACAACTCCTCCCAGAAAACCCCAAATGAGGTCATGGAGAGTTGGATGTGTCTGAAACATCTCAACAACAACAACAAATGATACAGTCCCAAGACATCAGCAGCTCAGAGGTTTTACCTCATCAAGTTGCCCCCTGAGCATTGATTAGTCCTCGGTTTATGACCAATCTACCTGCCAGGCAAGGCTTCCTTCATTTTCCCTTTGGTGGCTTAGGTCTTCCATCTAGCACAGGACTGCTGCCACTGTTGAAGTATCTGCTTTACCTCTTGGTGGCTAAAAATAAAACCAAAGTAATTCCTGGAAAGAA
Source organism: Bettongia penicillata ogilbyi (assembly GCA_023548195.1). Lineage (NCBI taxonomy): Eukaryota > Metazoa > Chordata > Mammalia > Diprotodontia > Potoroidae > Bettongia > Bettongia penicillata. The sequence goes on along the minus strand of JAJHZJ010000526.1, from coordinate 721,738 downwards.
GTTTGCTCAGCACATCAGGCAAAAAGGAAAACAGTATAACTGTGACATTAGGCAACAACGTGGTCCTTTCTTTGTCATTCATTTTGAACAAGATTAAGACTATAGCATCCAAATGTGGAATCAAAGGAGTTGCACAAATCTTGGCTATACTTGTATAAACTTGGACAAGTCACTTTCCCATTCTGGCCTCAGTTCCTCACTTTTTAAGTGAGGGATTGGACTAGAGCAGTGATGTCAAACTCAAATAGAAAGCGATCCCTGACACCACATTTTGACTAAGAAAACTACAAATCAACATTATGTCTCACTGTTTTTTCATTTATTCTGTTCAACACTTCTCAGTTACATTTTAATCTGGTTTGGGCCTCACTGAAATTTTTCTGGCATAGGCAGTGAATTTGACATCCCTGAGATAAATGACCTTCTAAAGTCCCTTCCAGTCAAAATCTATGGTTCTGAGATGGAGGACTCAGCAGTGAGACAATTCTGAACGCTGCCTCCATTTCAGAGGAAGAGCTATTGAACTCAATCATAAAATTGATTATGATGATGCACTGGTGGTATTTTTAGCCTTTCTTTGTATCTCCAGTGATTAGCACATCATCTTGCACATAGTAGGCACTTAATAATTTACCTTAACAATGTCAGCTTGTTGACTGACTTGATAAGGGAGAGAATCTGTCATCACAGATAAGCACATTGATGGCTTTCATATGATCAAAGAGGAGAGCATGTATATTGGGTATATTGGAGCCAGATCTTAATAGCTTGATAAACACAGAGCTTAGCACAGTGCCTAGCACATCATAAGCATTTAATAAGTGTTTGTTGATTGAAAGTTAATTGTTAGGGGGAGGAGCCAAGATGGCGGAGTAGAAAGATTCACGTATGCTAGTTCCTAACCCACAGCCCATAAAGTAGCTGTAAAGAAGAACTCCAAACAAATTCTGGAGCAGCAGAAGCCACATAACAATGGAGTGGAGGAGATTTCTGTTCCAGAGAGCCCTGAAAAACCGATAACAAAGGTCTGTCACGCACTGGACCCAGAGCAGAGCCTAGTCCTGCCTTGGCCCTACAGCACTGAGGGGAGCAGATCCAAGAAGGCTTCAGGGATGGAATCTCCAGCAGCCATGCAGGTCCCTCCACCTACAGGCCCCCAAGGTCAGTAAGAGAGTCTTTTTGGCTGGCTGAGAGGGGAACAGGGTGTCTCCATAACTCAGGTCCCCTCGGGAGGCAGCAGCGGAGGCAGCAGCAGACAGGAGCTCCCAAGGCAGACAGGAGCTCAGATCCATTATTGAAGGTCTCCGCATAAAACCCCTGAGGGAACTGAACCCTGTGTGGCAGCCCTGCCCCCACCTGAGCATGTGAACTTAATCTCACACTGAATAGCAGCCCTGTCCCTGCTGAAAGCCCTGAGGCTGGAAAGCAGCATTTGAATTTCAGCCTCCAAGCACTAGCTGGGTGGATCTGGAGGCCAGGCAGGGGTGGAGAGGAATCTCAGAAGTCAAATAACTGGCTAGGAAAATGACCATAAAAGGGGAAAAAAAATAAGACCATAGGAGGTTACTTTCTTGGTGAACAGACATCTCCTCCCATCCTTTCAGATGAGGAAGAACAATGCTTACCATCAGGGAAAGACATAGAAGTCAAGGCTTCTGTATCCCAAACATCCAAAATAAATATTCAATGGCCTCAGGACATGGAAGAGCTCAAAAAGGATTTTGAAAATCAAGTTAGATAGGTGGAGGAAAAACTGGGAAGAAAAATGAGAGAGATGCAAGAAAAGCATGAAAAGCAGGTCAACACCTTGCTAAAGGAGACCCAAAAAAATGCTGAAGAAAATAACACCTTGATTCAGTTAGTCTTACACAACACGACTATCAGGAAGGTCATTTGCAAAGCTACACAGATATGGACTATAATGAATTGCCTGCCGTACCAAAGGGAATGGGTGGGGAGGGAGGGATGGGGAGAATTTGGAACTCAAAGTTTTAGGAACAATTGTTTAGTATTGCTGTTGCAACTAGGAAAGAAGACATACAGTTAATGAGGAATAGAAAGTCATCTGGCCCTACAGGAGAAAAGAGAAGATAGAGACAAGGGAAGGGAGGGATGACAGAAGAGAGGACAGATTGGAGATAGGGAAAATTAGATTGCTTGGGGTATTGGGGTGGGGGGAGGGGAGAAAAAGGGAGAAAATTTGGAACCCAAAAATTTGTGAAAATGAATGTAAAAAGCTAAATAAATAAATAAAAAAAAAAAAAAAAAAAAAACGAAAATAACACCTTGAAAAATAGGCTAACTCAATTGGCAAAAGGGGTTCAAAAAGCCAATAAGGAGAAGAATACTTTCAAAAGCAGAATTAGCCAAATGGAAAAGGAGATTCAAAAGCTCACTGAAGAAAATAGCTCTTTAAAAATTAAAATGGAACATATGGAGGCTAATGACTTTATGAGAAACCAAGAAATCACAAAACAAAACCAAAAGAATGAAAAATGGAAGAGAATGTGAACTATCTCATTGGAAAAACAACTGACCTGGAAAATAGATCTAGGAGAGACAATTTAAAAATTATGGGATTACCTGAAAGCCATGATCAAAAAAAGAGCCTAGACATCATCTTTCATGAAATTATCAAGGAAAACTGCCCTGATATTCTAGAACCAGAGGGCAAAATAAGTATTCAAGGAATCCACCAAATACTTCCTGAAAGAGATCCAAAAAGAGAAACTCCTAGGAACATTGTGGCCAAATTCCAGAGTTCCCTGGTCAAGGGGAAAATATTGCAAGCAGCTAGAAAGAAACAATTCCAGTATTGTGGAAATACAATCAGGATAACACAAGATCTAGCAGCTTCTACATTAAAGGATCGAAGAGCATGGAATATGATATTCCAGAAGTCAAAGGAACTAGGACTAAAACCAAGAATCACCTACCCAGCAAAACTGAGTATAATACTTCAGGGAAAAAAATGGCTTTTCAATGAAATAGAGGACTTTCAAGCATTCTTGATGAAAAGACCAGAGCTGAAAAGAAAATGACTTTCAAACACAAGAATGAAGAGAAGCATGAAAAGGTAAACAGCAAGAGAAGTCATAAGGGACTTACTAAAGTTGAACTGTTTACATTCCTATATGAAAAGACAATATTTGTAACTCTTGAAACTTTTCAGTATCTGGGTAATTGGTAGAATTACACACACACACACACACACACACATACACACACACACACATGCACGCGCGCATGCACACATGCATGCACACACAGAGACAGAGAGCACAGAGTGAATTGAATAGGATGGGATCATATCTTTAAAAAATGAAGTTAAGTGGTGAGAGAAATGTATTGGGAGGAGAGAGGGAAAAATGGAATGGGGCAAATTATCTCTTATAGAAGAGGCAGGTAGGAGACTTTTTAGTGGAGGGAAAAAGAGGGGAGCTGAGAGAAAAACATGAAGTTTACTCTCATCACATTCAACTAAAGGAAGGAATAAAATGCACACTTATTTTGGTATGAAAACCTATCTTACAATACAGGAAAGGGGTAAGCAGGGTGGGGGGGATGATGGAAGGGAGGGCAATGGGAGGAGAGAGCAATTTGAAATCAACACTCTTGGGGAGGGACAGCATCAAAAGAGAGAATAGAAGCAATGGGGGGCAGGATAGGATGGAGGGAAATATAGTTACAACTATATTTCGTAATATACTAACTAATATAGTTACAACTATATTTCGTAATATACAAACGACTATTATGGAAGTCATTTGCAAAACTACACAGATATGGCCTATATTGAATTGTCTGCCTTCCCAAATGGAATGGGTGGGGAGGGAGGGATGGGGAGAAGTTGGAACTCAAAGTTTTAGGAACAACTGTCGAGTATTGTTCTTGCTACTAGGAAATAAGAAATAAAGGTAATGGGGAATAGAAAGTCATCTGGCCCTACAGGACAAAAGAGAAGATGGGGACAAGAGAAGGGAGGGATGATAGAAGAGAGGGCAGATAAGTGATAGGGGAAATTAGAATGCTGGGTGTATTGGGGTGGGGGGAGGGGACAAATGGGGAGAAAATTTGGAACCCAAAATTTTGTGAAAATGAATGTAAAAAGTTAAATAAATAAATTTTAAAAAAGAGTTCACCCAATATGATGAATCTTTAATAAACTTTGTTTTTCTTTGACTTAAAGAAAAAAAGAAAGACAGTTAATTGTTAAATTTTCAGTCTGATGGTTCACACTTCAGCAATCAATAAAGGCTACAAATCAGGGCTTGATTTATTGTTTTGTTGGTTTATAGACTTAAAGAGATGGCAAAAATATTAATAATGCAATTAAATGTAAAAGGGTGTGATGCATTTTTTTTTGTAAAGCTTTTTGTTAAGTATTTGCCTGGATGTGCATGGGAAATCACTTTAAACCCCAGAGTGAGATTTTATATTTATCCCTAGTAAATGCCAATTTTTCTGACTCTGTCTATCATTCTGCCCTGTTGAGACTTTTTTGAACCCTGACTGTCATTTCATATGCTAGCTATTTTTCCCAACTTTATATTGCTTGAAAATTCAATTAACATGCTATGACTTTATTGAAATAATTGAGAAATTATTGAATGGTACAGGTTTAAGAAAAAATCCCTAGGGAAACTCCAGTAGAGACCTCATTCCAGAATGGCACTGACTAATTAGTGTCTACTCTGTATTCCATTTATTCAACTAGATAGTTCACCTGAAGAGAAATTAAAATGAATTACCCAAGTTTATACAGCACCAGATTTGATATTCTTGGTAAGTAAAAAGAACATAATTAAGGTTAAAGTACGAAACTTTGAGGGGGGCAATTTTTTCTTACTATAAAGAAATTTCTAACAGTTTTGTAAAAATGAAATGGACTGCCTTGGAAGGTAGTAAGCTCCATATTATTGAATATATTTAGGCACAGAGGTTAGATGATCATCTTTAATAGACTATAGAAGAGATTCAAGTGTTCATTTAAAGTTTGCACTAGAGTAATTCTAAAATTCCTTTCTACATTATGATTCGAAGATTAAAGAAATATTTTAATGTAAATAATTATAAAATGCTAGTAGTGTTTGGCACATAGTAAGCATTATACAAATGTTAGCTATTCCCCTCTTTTTTCTGTCTATCCTTTCTTCCCCATCCCTCCCCAACCCCAATTCCCTACTTTGAATGGTGAGGATGTGGCTAAGGCGGTGATAGGAAGTAAGTAGAGAAAGAGAAAGGGAAGGTATTAAGCACTTATATAGCACCTACTATGTGCCTGGCACTGTAGCACTTTTTACAAACATTATCTCATTTGATCCTCACAACTGTCATTCCCATTTTGTAGTTGAGAAAAATGAGACACAAAAAGGTTAAGTGACTTTCCCAGATGAAAGTTGCAGAAAGTTGATGGGTTCAAGGTCTGAGAGGACACTGTGGCAGAAGCAGGCTTGTTCTTGCTAAAGCACTGAGTTCACTCTCCCCGCTCCATGAGGGGGTAGTGGTAGCTAGAAGCTGTCAGGGGTTCATTTTGGTGATAGGACAGACAAGGCCAAGTTTCATGTTCCATGCCGAGCTGGATTCCAAGTCCATTCCTTACGCTGGGATTCCCAGGATCTAAGTTTCTCCACAGTTTCTCTTTCTTTGTCTAGTGAGTCAAGCATTAAATGGATACAGCTTTGCTCACTCAAGTAAAACAAATTCACAAGGTGAGGTTTTGCTAGCAGAGGCTCGATTAGTCTTAATTGGCCAGATCTGCAAATCCACACATCACTTGACCACAAATAGGTGGACCCTGCAGAAAGGGGAGAAGCGAAAGAAGCTTTCTGACTCTGGAAACCATAGGGAATATAGCATATATAGCATTCCTGCCCAGTAGGACATGTGCAAACAAATGGGTAAGCCATTCCCTAATGAATGGCTATCAGCACTGCCTGGTACTTAAAGATAAAAAATCCATCATCTTGTTTTTACATGTGTTTCATATAAGCAATAATTACCAGAGGCCTATGGTCTATAGTCTGCTTTTCCTTCCTCATTTCTCATAACTCAAATTTCATGATCTTCCCTCCTTATCAGGAGTACTTAGTCTTTTTTGTGTCCTGGACCCTTTTGGCAATCAGTGAAGCCTATGGACTCCTTGTCAGAATAATGTTTTTCAACGTATAAAATAGATTGGATTACAAATGTAGCAGAAATACAACTATCAACATATTTTTTAAAACAGGTTAAGAACTTCTGCTCGGTATTTTCATTCTCCTCTCTGAAGTAACTTCTTGCATGTAGCATGAACTTCTACAGTAGGAACTCTTTTTCCCTAGTACCTACCACAGTGCCTTGCACATAATAAGCACATGGTAAATGCTTATTGATTTGGATGGGAAATAAATTGCATCCTACACTGGTTGCTTCTCAAAGTGCATAAATCTTTCTCTTATCCCACAGCTTAAAAATTAAGATGTTGGAAAGCTTTAGGTTCCAGCCATTTGATCATACTAGTGTTTGCTCATTTTGAAACATAATGCTTTTCAGTCTGCTTTTACAATGGAACTTAAATCGTTGAACATTGAATTCAGAAGTAAAGCTGGGAAACATTATGATCTACTTAGCTGTATCATCGATGAAGAATGTCTGGTCTGTTTGAATACTAATGACTTGTTAGGATTCCAGTGACTTTGTAAATGAAGACATTATATTATGACAATGAAAGAAGTATTAAAAATAATTTTGGGAAGCCAAGAGACATGAAACAAAGGCTGCAGTAACTGCTTTTTTCTGGAATTGTTAAATGTATGGTATGTGTACTAGGCCAAGTATTTGAAGGGGAGTAAGGGGAAACAAAAGGTGCTCCTTTCTTGGAGCATCTTAAACCATACATAGGTATCATCAGTCCCCGCACCTGGCTTAACCCATGTCACTTCCCTATTTCTCTAACTGAATTGATATAGAAACCATTTTGCCTCTTTTTTCTCATTTCAATTGTTTTTAAATCTTGTTGCTGAGGTTCAAAGACACTCCAAAATGTTGGGGTACAAGTTTGTCTCGAAAGAATTCACTCAGGCTTATCTCCAAATCAAGTTAAGGCATTTGTTGACACAAAACAACACATAACACACCAAGCCTTTGCCCCTGAAAGGAGACCCCAACTTAAAGGGGGGAGGGAGTGGCAGTGGGGGATACCCATTAAGGGAGAACCCAGAATAAGGGAGACCTCAGCTTAAGGGACTTGGGTCCTTAACGGAGACCCCCATTAAGGGAGACCCCAGTTTAAGGGAGATGCCATCAGATTAAGGAAGACACCCAGTAGCCAGTAGAGGCTAAGGATTCTTATAAAGTAAAACCTTCCACAAGCAGGGTGAGGAGGGGACCAGGGAGTTTTAAGCTTTATTTATTCTGGAGCCCAGTTAGTTTCAGTATTTCATTGACCAGCCTACTTGAATCTCTTTGTCTCCTAAAGTGGCTTTAAGTGGTACTTGAGATAACGGGCTTCTCCTTGACCATTCTAACTGAATCTCATCATTGCTGTATAGCATAAACTTTCAACAAAGAGAAGAAAATACAATTTCAAATATAGGGATAAGAACTAGACCTGATATATCCTTGGTATTAGGAAACTCCTACCAGTTCAGGTCAGAACCTTCTCTGCAACTTACAGCTTTAGAGAGTTGCCTAGAGCATAGAGGACAAGAACAAGGAAAAGTGACTTGTCCAGAAACACACAATACGTATCAAAGGTTTGCCTGGTCTGTCCATTCTACCATATTGCTTCTTATTATTTGAGATATATGGGAATTAAAAAGATGACTTTGAATGGGTTGTATATTTTTACATGAGACTAATTTATTCAACAAGCATTTATTAAGCAACTACTACATATTGGGTAGTTGGCATATAAATGTAGCAAGGTGCTAGAATTATTTTCCCAACCCATATGTGTAATAGGTTAGGTATCCAGAGTACAGTTACTTTTCAGGATTCTAGGAGTACCCCAGAGGGACAGTACAATTTAAAAAATACTATTGGTTTAAGCCTACATTCTAGTGTGTTCTCAATATCAACTATCAATTATCTCTTTTATGTCATTAATACCATTGAGTGACACTCCACTATCAATTTACCCAACTAACATCAATTTGCTTTTACTCAAAGATATCTACTGATCAAAAGCTCTCCCACACCCCAGAAAGGTAGGGGCACACTCCACCTTCTACCATGCTTATCCCTATAGTCTCAATAGTACCTTTTGTGCTAATGACAAAATGGATAACCATTGATTGGGGGATATTGGAACACACTGTGGTACATTTACATAATGGTATATTACCTGACATAATGAAAAAGATTTCAGAAAAGCATGGGAAAATCTATATGAACTGACGCAGAGTGAAGTAAGCAAAAGCAGTAGAAGGATATATACAATGCCTATAATATTGTAAATGAAAATAAAGAAAGGCAATGAAGTGGATTGATTGTGATTACCAGTGTGGGTCCCAGAGGACAGAGGATAAAACATATTTTCTTCCTCTTGGTAGAGAGATGGAAGACTTTAGTCAGTTAACAAGCACTTATTAAACACTTACCATCTGCCTGGCATTGTGCTAAGTGCTGGAGATAGAAAGAAAGCAAAATAGTCTCTGCCTTCAAAGAGTTCATGTTTTAACACAGGAGACAACGTGCGAACAACTTTGTATATACAAGATATATACAGGATAGCTTAGAAATAATCTTATTAGGAAGTCACTAGCATTAAGGCAAAGCCAGAAAGGCTTCTTGAAGATGGTGGGATTTTGACTATGATTTGAAGGAAGCTGACAATCATATACCAAAGGCTTGGTCCAAAGAAACAGAATCAGTTTTCACCTTAACCAAAGACTTGCTCAAAAAACAAAGAGATGGGGGTTCCCCTCTTAACGAAGGGTTTGTTCAAAGAGCAAATAAAATGAGGTTCCCCTTTACCAAAGATTTGATCAGAAGAAACAAACAGAATTGTACATGTGCTATAATATGCTTATTTATTCTCATTAAGTCAGAGAATCATGCATGCATGGAAGATCAGACTGATTCTGATCTCCCTGAAGGAATCATTTGTAAGAACATTTATACCCCCAAAGGAAAATCAGTAAGCTTCCCCTCTTCCTTCCTGACTCAGGATGCCTGTGTCACTCAAAATTGCAGTTCCCATATATTTAACTATATTATGAGAAAGGAGTTTCTTAATAGGATAGTTTTGTAAAACAATAAGAGAGATGTCAAAGTGTCAACTGAAATTCTAGTTCCAGGATATCTGTGTTTCTTCTATCATAAACATAATACAATATAACATAACAGTGCTCATAATCAACTGGAAAAAAAGGAGGCTGCTACTTAAGATAGTGGTTAACAAAGGAGAGTCATAGAAGTTAAGATGAGATAAGAGAAATGTCTGGTCGTCCAGGTTCTGGGCAGAAAAATGTTCCTAGTCAGCAAAGTCCAGCAAGAGAGCTTGGGTTCACTCAGAGAGCAAAGCAAAGTATGTCTATCATACCAGAGCACGCAAAGCATTGTGATAGGTTAAACTCAGAGTGGACCAAAAATGTGTTTTGCGTGACTGGCCAATCCAGGTTTTAGTTCTTTCTCAGGTGAGGGGGGCTCAGGCTGGTTGATGAGATAATTATTGTCTAGAATTCAGAACTGCTAAAACTGCAAATTTTGTTTTGTCAGCCATTTCCAAAATAAACATTGGCTTCAACAGTTGAAAGAAAGTGACTTTGAAATATTCTAGTGGGGGGAAGATAAGTTCTGATCTCTTTGAGAAATAGAAAACCCAGATCCTTTTAGCCTAGAACACAAAGACAGAATAGTTGAAGAGATTGAACTACAGAGAGTTATTCAAATTGTTGGGTTTTTTTTTTTTTTTTTGAAGTTACCTTACATTGTTTAGAGGGACCTACATGCTAATTAATGGAAAATGTTGTTTTCTGAAGAGCTAAGGATAAGACAGGGCACTCATTTCAAGGCAATTTCCATTTCCAAATTTTAACAAACTCAATACTAGATATAAAAATCTGGATTTACAAAATAGAGAAGTTAGGTTGCAATTTATTCATCCTACCAAAGTATTCTCCAAGAAACTCCATACAGACAATACCACTGTTCATATAAAGCATGATTCTGTTTATAGAAATTTAATTTACCTGTTTTTATTGAGTTGTTTCAGTCTGAGCCTTTGCAACCCCACTTGGGTAAATGCAGTACACTCTGAAGCCCATAGACGGGACAACAATAGGTCCCTGTCCAAGCATCGCTCAGTGGCTGCTTTCTGGACCCTCCTGGCTTAGAGTGATTATCAAAAGTAATTGTTTCTCTTTTCCTCCCAGCTTGATTTAGTTAGTTTTTTCTTTTTCTCATTAAAGGGGCCATTCCCTGACTACTTCTTAAGGAGGCCTATTCACTGAATGGGCGTTATCTCCTTCTAAGTGGGTACCTGAGAAGGTATTAGCCTAAAAAGGTCAAGGTTTCTCTTCGTATCCTGGGCCATCTCCAGTGATCCTGATGAATATCTGGTCATTGAATCCACATGACTCAGGAGGAGAAGTAAGGCTGGTGACCTGCACAGCCCTTCCTCACTCAAAACAAAGTCAAGTGCAAGTCATGTCATCATTTCTCAGATGTCATGGTCTTCTTCTAAAACAAAGGATGAACACAACAACCACACCTAGAGTGGTTTACCATTTCCCTTTCTAACTCATTTCACAGATGTCAATTGAGGCAAACAGTGACTTGTCGGGATCACACAGCTAATAAGTGTCTGAAACTGGATTTTCACTTAGGTCTTCCTAACTCCAGGGTCAATACTCTATCCACTGAACAACCTAGCTGCCTCCCAGTCAATGGAGAAAGAATGCCAAATCTCTGAACTCAATCTTATTAAAGTCTCTTTATTTCCTGACGTTTCTTCACCTTGCCATCTCAGATTAATTTTCTCTACCCATTTTTTCACATGCTCTTTTCTCCCATAAGCATTTCAATGTTCTATTCCCCCCACTACTTTTATGGCTTTTTGCTTACTTCTTTTGTGGGCTTTTAGACACTGCTTTTCTGACACTATTCCAGGAATCCAAAATGAACACCCTACAAGCAAAGGCTACATTATACTTTCTTCCCAGAGGAGGACACAGTTGTGTCTAACTGCATTTTGTTATTGCTTTGCAAACTTTGTTTCATAACAGGATACAAAGAAGCAAGATGGTTTAAAACACTCAGCAAAATAATTAAAACCCGATACATATCTGAGTTATCATTGTTATTATTTATTGAACATCTGTTGACAAGAAGTACAGTAGGAATAACGTTAATTAATAGAAAATTATGCCAGATTTCAAGGAATTTTAATCTAAAAACCAAAGATATTGCAATCCACAGCCTCCTGGCCTAGAGACTAATACAAAGAGAAATACAAGAGATCATTTTTATACATATACACATCTTTCATGACAAAAAAATTTCTCTTCTCTGTGACATGCAGTCACTTCTTTTATGATAAATCTAATCAGATACTGAAGTAAAGGTCAGAAGCCTTCAGTGGACACACAGGCAATATAATGTCTAAGTCTTGATTAAGGTACATAGATTCTTTGTACCTATCCAAGTTTGGAAAAAGTAATATATGATGATCATCAGTTCAATTTATTCTTCATAGATAAGGAAGATTTAGCTATTGACTTTTATTCATTTTCCATGGGGGCAAGGATACAAAATTGTTCTTTTAAAAGTATGCCCTCTCACCTCCTCCTGCCACGGAAACTTCCTTCACTGATACAGACCAGTACCTCCTTTGCAACTTGACCTTATGTAAAGGGACTAGCATGCAGAGGTACTAGGAAAAGTGACACAAGGCAAGAATCAAGACAATGCTGCTGGAGAACTCAAGTTCTAGTGCCCAGAAGATACCTTGCTATTGACACAATGGCAGAAGCTGGAGTTGTGCAGTACTACACTGGAGCATCACTGGTGATACTCATAGCATCAGGACACAGTTGGTATCACTCTGAGTATATTGTCCTTTGGCTGTAAGGGCTTTTCATCGTGACTTTGGACAAACAGCATAAGATAAAAAGTCTGATAGAGCTGCTAAAGGACAAATTTTATTGGTCCAGGATTCAGATATCACTAAGAAGTGTGAGACTTGTTCTTGTGTGAAAAATCAAGTGCTGCCAACTTGTATTTGGAGGATATATGCACTAGTAAACTTTAGGAACTTGTCTGTATCAACTTTCTACCTTTAGTAGGTGATAGTACATATATACTAGTGCATAGTAAAGCTGAGTAAAGGTAGGAGATACAGTGGATATAGTACCAGAACTGGAGTCAGGAAGATCTAAGTTTAAATCCAGCCTCAGACACTTATTAGGTATGTGAACCTGGGCAAGTCACTGAACGCTGTTTGTCTCAATTTCCTCATCTGTAAAATGAACTGGAGAAGAAAATAGCAGACTACTCCAGCATCTTTGCCAAGGAAACTCCAAATGGGACAAAAAAAGGGTAGGACACCACTGAAACGATTCAAAAACAGTACGTATCTTCGGTAGCTTATAGAAAATAAGTCATATTTTGATGGGGACTAGCAATTCAATAAGGAGTGTGCAGATATATCCAGTTGGGATCCAGCAAGCTTTCATGACTGTTATAGTATCTTAGAGAAAGAATTTCTCAGTATATGGACTTTCAGGATTCATTTTGACTGAGACTGAGACTTTAAAAGCAAACTACTCAGAGATAATAGCTTTGACTGGCTTCAGGAGTTTAGCACTACACTTTAGCACCCTGAAGAGGACTCACAGCCTGAGTGTTTCAACATTTTAGAGACGATGAGATCAGAACAAAAATCTCATTGGACACACAGTTTTTTTTTAATTTTTTATTCATTTTAAACAAATATAAAAAAAAAAGGAAAAAATTCCCTATATGCAGCAGAATATAAAGGATTCAATATAAAATGATAAATTGCCATTTCAAACTATACTTTTTAAAAAACCTATGTAATAAATGCTACACATTGTTTTCAAAACTACCCAGTTTTGTGTTTCTCTCTAAATTTTATTTTGTTCTCTGCTGTGTTATTTTATTTTATTTTTCTCCCTCCTTCCCTAAAGAAGGCCACACTTGCCATAGAGAAGGTTATAATTAAACATGAATATATGTGTGTGTGTATATATTCATATATAGACACATATATACATTCATATAGATTTGCATACATATATATGTATATAAATATATGTATATTATACATATGTGCAAGACCATACTAGACATATTTCTATTGGTCAATTCTCTCTCTGGAAGTGGATAGCATCTCTCTTCAAAGGTTCACGTCATTCTATATTTTTCTAAAATCAACCAGCTCATCATTTTATAAAAAATGTGATATGTCACAGTAGTATTCCATCATAATCATATACTAAAACTTGCTTATTTATACCCCAATTGAAGAGCATCTATCATTTTAGCCAGTTTGATAGGTGTAAGATGAGATCTTAAAGTTGTATTAATTTGCATTTCTCTAATCAATAATGATTTGGAGCATTTTTTCATATGACTGTACATAATTTTTTTGTTGTTGAAAAACGGCCTGTTTACCTCCTTTGATAAATATCAATTGAGGAATGATTTGTATTCTTATAAATTTGACAAAGTTCTTTATATATTTGACAAATGAGACCTTTATTTAAGAGATTGTCTATAAAAGTTTTTTCCCCAATTTTCTCCTTTCTTTCTAATCTTGGTTACACTGGTTTTATTTATACAAAACCTTTTTAATTTAACATAATCAAAATTTTCCATTTTACAACTCACAATGCTCTCTCATTTCTTCATATATCATGAGTCCTTTACCTATCCATGAGTCCAATAGGTAACATGTTTCACACAAGGTTACTATAATCCTTTACTACTGTGTATTGTATATCTACTCAGTTTCACTTATTTGCTTTTCTATTTAATAGCCAGTACCAGATAGTTTTGATATTTATTGCCTTAATAATATACGTTGTTTCTTTGAAACAAATACGGTTTGTTTCTTTGAAATTCTTGACGCTTTGTTCTTCAAAATAAATTTTGTTATAATTTTTCCTCAGTAATATACTTTTTAAAGTAATTTAATTGGGATGACATTGAATATATTGATTAGGTAAAACTGCCATGTTTACTATATTGACTTTGCCTACCCATGAACAATTGGTATTTCTCCAATTACTTAATCTGACTTTATTTGTAAAGAGAATTTTATGATTATGTTCATATAGTTCCTGGGTCTTTTTTGGCAGGTATACTCTCAGGTATTTTATACTATCTACAGTTATTTTAAATGGTCATGTCAAATGGACTGGAACCAACCCCTAATTTGCACATGGCCAGAACCAAAACAGAGCAGGCTAGAAACAAGTGTGTCAGGACACAACTAGAAGTTTAATTAATTTCAGAGTGAAGACTATGACACATATAGGCAGAAGAAGGAAGGCTTAACATGCTGGACCAAAGGCAGGTCTTATATACATAAAAACCACAAGTAGATTGAACTATGACAGAACTATTTTTAGGTCTTGAGTTAATGTTCCCATGGTTGGCAATCCTTGGGACAATACAGGTTCTTTCCTGGGTCCCACGGGAATAGTCATTGTCTCAGGTCTTAAGAGTCATGATTATTCTTGGGTACAGAACCAGAGTTCTGTGACAGGAACAGGAGTACAGTGCAAAGAACAGGAATTGTGAACATGTGATAGATAACTCTGGGAAACAGGGGGAATGCTTCAGTGAACATCTGGTGCTGGTCCAAGCAATGTACTTTGACAGAGGGGGAGGTCATTCTAGGGTGCAAAGGATTATTGTTATACCAAGCTCAGGACACAATCTGCCTGCTGAGCCTTAGCTCTGGGAAACAGAGTATTTCCAAAATATTTTGACAGTCTAAAACAATTTTGAATAATGCTGGTGACACATTTCCCTGTTCATCTTTTAATTAAATCTATTTTAGCTTTTAAGCTTTGTCTAAAATCATGACTGCTTCACCTGCTTTTTTACATCAGCTGTACTCCAGCTATTGACTATGTGTATCTCTCATTTGTGTGTGTGTGTTTCTTATGAGTAACATACTACTGAATTCATATTTTTAATCCATTCTACTATGTTTCCCTTTTATGGATACATTCATCTTATTCCCATTCAAAGTTATAATTCATATAGTTCAAAGTTATACTCATTGTGTACTTCCCTCCATCCAATTTTTCTTCACTATCCTTTTCACCCTTTTTACTCTATCCCTCCTCACAAGTCTAATTTTTTTCTACCTACTTACCTTGCCCTCCTATTCCTGAATCCAGCTACCTCTCTAAGAGGACCTCTCTTACCATCTTCCCCACTCTCCTAATCTTAACCTACACACCCTTCTAAAAGTCTTCCCCTTACACCATCTGCTGGTCTTCTTATTTCTTTCTAAATTTACAAGACTCTTATATCCTGGATGTATATATCATTCCTTCTTTAACCCATTTCCAATAAGAGTAAGGTTCCAGCACTACCAGTCCTCCACCCCTGCTTGATTCTTCTGTGTGAGTTCTTCCTTTCATGCCTCATTTTATGAGATAATTGCTCCTATTTATCTTCTCCCTACCCAGTTTTATTTTTTAGAATCACCCCATCATAGTCAATTCAGCCCAAGCTTTTCTTTGAAACTACCCAAATAGTGATAAGTCATAAGAGTACTGCTAATATTTTTGCATATAAAAAGTAAATGGTTTGACCTTATAATTGTTTACCTTATATTTAATGTTTACCTTATATTTCTCTTGGATCTTATATGTTGAATTTTCCATTAAGTTCTGGACTTTGTGTCACAAATACCTGAAATTCTTTCAGTTCATTAAATGTCCTTTTGGTGGGAGTGGCAGTGTTCAGGATAATACTTTGCTGGATAAATTATCCTCAGTCACAACTCAGCTGTTTTGTTCTTTACTAGTCTTATAACTACCAAGAGTGACACTAGAGGCTTTAAACCATACTAGTGTTTGAGCAAGAACCATGGCTATTTATTATTTGTGCTTTTGAGTCACTGAGGTTGGTGAGACTGAAGACAGTAAATCTCTCTGATAAGATTATCCATCTGCAACTTCATCTCCAAAGAGTGCTGAGAGAGACAAGCAATATGATGGCCACATTTGTAGTCAAGACCTTGAATGAGGAGATAGAGTTTTGCTGAGGAAGCTTGGTATTCATAGGACACAAATTAGCAAATCCAAGGAAAGTTACTCCAAACCAAGTTGTTGAAAGGCTTGGCAACTTGTTTATTTACAGAATAACCACTTATTGCCCAAAAGTAAGTGGCTGGATTCTCTTTGAAGACATAGAGACCAAAGGACTCAGGGTGCTCCAAGTTAAAAAGGTGACCTACCAGGTGTTCAAAGACCATCTAGGTCAGACAGTGACTCAGAACAGACATTTTGTGTGAAAAAGACAGCGTACTATGTGTGGAACCAACAACCAGTTCAAATAAAAGAGAGGACTAAAGCCAAAGGCAGTACCTATCCTGCCTACAAATATCAGCTGTAGAGATGCTTAAGATATAGAGACATTCCCAGGGTATGGGAACATTGCTTGGCACCCTGGATTCTCTACAAGTTCAGATTTAGAAATATAGAACTACAGTTCCAATGAGCCTATGATCAGTCCAAACCATGAACTAGTTCAAGTATGTTGGTAGATAGATTAGTAGGTTATAAGAAACCTAAGTATATCCAACCTGTGACTAGACTATCATTAGCATTAGAGAGGAAAGTAGAAAAATGATTATACACATATCAGTCAATGGGCATTTTATTAAGAGCCTATTATGTTCTAGACCAGACCTGCACAACCTGTGAATAGGTAAGAGTCAAAATTAAAACAAGCTACACTGCTTCAGGCCACAGATGGGTTTTTAGGGGTTCACTTTCCAAATAAAGGTATATTTAATGACTAAACTATTTTACAAATAAACCATATTTTTAAAAAAGGGAAATTTCAATCAATGTCAATTAATTACATTTATTATTTGATTTTCATTTATCATTAAATCAAATTTTGAAATTACTTTGCTAAGTGGTACAAGTTTTAATATATTTTTCAGGTTTTCTTACTGTTTACATTTAGATAACGGGACATATTAGAATTCTTGTCAGCAATCAGTTTATCATACCCTGGAATCATGTTTGAAATCAATTTCTTTAGAGATCTCAAAACTAACTTTAGCAATCAGTCTCATTTTCTGATTTTACTTGCTTATAAAATTTTTGCTGTTCCCCACTGAGATTTTTCAACAATTTAGATGCTTTAATTTGTTTTTCATTGGTGTCCAATTTGCTTAAATGGAGATATTTTGATTTGAAATGGCTGCAAAGATTGTATTCCTTCGGAACAGCTGTTACTTCTAGGCAAACAAGGCACAATATTTTGTCTCTCATGTAAGTAAATAAATGTCTGTCTGTCCACTCAAGATTAAATACTCTGTGTTCTGATTCCAACTTCTGTTTCTTTTTGTCAACCATTTTACAAAGTTACTTCAACAACTTTAACGTTAGAACCAAAAAATCTCCACAGCAACCACTCACATACAAAGAAATATTGAACTGAGTGTCTTACCTTGGGGAGAGCGCTAGACCCTCATATAACTTGGAGGGTGGTGATACAGCAAAGAGGAGGAGAAGCCTTTGCATTGTTGCCACTCATTGCATAGTGGGCGTTAGCTGTGTTGGTGTATGGCTGCATTCTCTTTGTCCCTATTCAATGCCAGTAACAACCTGAAATACATATGACTCTTGCTCCTCTCAGACTAGAGACAGATTGACAATGGTTGGTCACTGCGGGTCACATGACAAACAGGAGTATATTTGCAGTGGCATCCCAACTGCCAAGTTACATGATGGGCACAATAGTGCCTACTGGAAAGCAGGTTAAGTGAGGCACGGACAAAGCACTTGTTACAAATTTACTTTCTTTGACATGCTTTACATTTTTTCTGGACCACCTGAAATCCTTTAGCAGACCGCAAGTGGTCCAAAACTTGTAGTTGAGCAGGTCTGTTTTAGACAATGTGCTAAGCGCTGAAGATTTTTATTGCTGTTCAGTTGTTTTCAGTCATGTCCAACTCTTCATGACTCCATCTTAGGTTTTCTTGGCAACGTTAATAGAGTGGTTTACAATTTCTTTCTCCAGCTCATTTTACTGAGGAAGAACTGAGGCAAGGAAGGTTAAAGGACTTGCCCAGCATCACACAGCTAATAAATGCCTGAGGCCAGATTTGAATTCAGGAAGATGAGTCTTCCTAACTCAAGGCCCAGTCCTCTATCTAGCTGCCCCAAAGAACTGAGGGTACAAATAGGCACAAAATAAAAACAGCATCTGCTCTTAAGGAGCTCAGTCTAATGGGGGAAATTACATGAAAACAACTATGTGCAAACAAGATACAAGATACAGAGGGAAGACACTGGGAAGAGAAAACAGAGAAAAGCTTCAGGCAGCATATGGACTTTTAGCTGAGATTTGATCTAAGCCAGGGAAGCTAGGAAACGAAAATGAAGTAGAAGAGAATTCCAGTCAGAAGACCGAGTGTCTTGTGTAAGGTACAGCAAAGAGACCAGTGTCACTGGATCACAATGTAAGGTGTAAGAAGACTGGAAAGGTGGGAAGAAGCTAGAATATGAAGGGTTTTAAAGACAAAGAGATGATTGAAGATCAATTTGACAACTGAGGGAAGGATGGGTTGGAATGAGGAGACTTAAAGCCAGGAGACCAAACAGCAAACTATTGCAATAGTCATGCAGTAGGTGATGAGGGCCTGCCCCAAGTGGTTGCAGCATAATAGGAGAGAAGAGATGTATACAAGAAATGTTTACTAAAGTCAAAACAGGATTTGACAACTATTTGGATAGGGGGAGATGAGAGTGAGGAACAGAGGATGACACCAAGTTTGGGAGCCTGGGTAAGTAGCAAGATGGTGGCATCCTTCACAGGAAAAGAGAAGTTAGGAAGTGGGATATGTGTGTGTGAAAAATAATGAGTTCAGCTTTGGATCTGTTGAGTTTAAGATGTCTAAAGGATATCTAGGTCAGGATGTCTAATAGGCAGTTGAAGACATTAGTCTGGAAATGTGAGTCATCTGTATAGAGATAATAGAAACCAGATGACAATATAGTGTTTAACTATGGAAGATATGTCTTGCATGTAATTGAATATGTTCATTGATGAACATAGTAATTACTGCATATTTACATGCCTTCCTGTTATCCATGGACAATTTTTTCTGCTTGCATATTTGATTATATGTACTATTGTTTATGCATAGTCTATTATTATGTAGACTGACTGATGTTATTACATTGCTTTGCTTTACTGATTAATATGTATTTGCTTATGGATACAGATATACTGCTGTGACATGTACATGTGAAATAGAATGTAGATCTTCAATCAAATAGCGCTATCCAGGATTTTATATTTTGGGCTTATAAAAACATGCCCAAAGGTATCCCAAATGATTTGCTGGGGAGAGCAAATATGTAACTAGGGAGAGTTAAAGGGGTTAGTATTTAAAAACCTAAGAGCTAGCAAAATAAAAAGGAGCTAATAATGAAATATTAAACTAACTTTAACTAGGTGGCCACTTCAGGGCATCCTTTTATTAGGGGATTTAAGTAATCCTGGAGTGAATTAGAGGGTAATGTAACTAGACAAAATGATGATCAGCCACACCCTCACTTGTGACCCTTAAGAGATGATCCAGTTCAAGAGTCAATCAGTTCCAGTACTTCTAAGAAGAAGCAAGACTTAAGGAGCTCATTTCCTGAGGAGATGCATGATAGATGTATGGAGCTAGAGGACAGAAAGCCCAAGAGGTGGGGAAAGCAGAAACATAGGTATGACAGCCTCCTCAAGGAGTGGGTTCAAGGCTCCGGGAAAAAGGCTGTGTAAACCAGTCATGAACTGTGTTGAGACAGATGATAGTGACTACATCCCACCACCACCGCAGACCCCATAGTGGCAATTCTGACTCTTCTTTCCTTCCTTGGGCTCCCTCATGAGACCCTGAAGCTTTTCCCCTTGTAGGAGAGTCTATTTGCCTCTCTGCTTTAATAATTTACTTCGTCTTTATAAACAGTCATCCACAGACATTTGCTATTCTGAGTATATTTACTGAGAGAAGGCAATGAGGGGAGGGCAGGTAGCATCCCCAGGCAAGAGACATTTAATCAACAGGTGTTTTGCCAGAGATTTAAAAAGAATTTTTTTTTTTTTAAAGAGAATGACATAGTCTTTGTAGGGCAGAGCAGAGAAGCGGCACAAGTAGTAGGAAATCCATGGGCATTGAGTTAGTAGTAGGATCGGGGTTCGGGAGGAAATAACGGTGGCTGAACACCCCCACTTACCACCCCATCCCTCCCAGAGTTAAACTTAAGAGAACTGCTGCCAGGGTGATTGCGAGCAGTGACTTGCCCACGGATACACAGCTGGGATGTGTCAGACCCGCCCTGACTCTGATGCCAGGGAAGAGAATAGGTCATGGAATGATGAGCTGCCCCCGCCCCCACCTGGAACCTTCCCCTCCCTGCCTTCCCTTAAGTCCCAACTAAACTCCCACCCCCGCCCGCCTAATTCTGGTGCCTCCTTTCGGTCATCTCCCATCTATGGCCTATTTAGTTGCTTTGTGTACATCTGTCGGCAGGTGGACTGTAAGCTCCTTGAGGGCAGGGCCTGTCTTTTGCCCCTATTTGTATCCCCAGGGTTTCGCAGGGGGCCTGGCACACAGCAGGCGCTTAATAATGGTTTTGAACTGAACTGACGCTGGAGGCGGAGGATCTCGGTTCCAAGCCCGGCTCTGCCCCAGTTGACGCGGGGAGGGGGCGCTCTCCGCCGGCCAAATGAAGGAGGGGGCTCGGCCCTCGGAGTCCCGAGGCTCGGGACAGGCCCCACACACCCAAAGGGGCCCCACCCACCCAGAGGGACCTGGCCTCCAAGGGAAGCCCCTTTCCGGGCGCCGTCTCTGCCTGCGGCGCTCCCCCGCCCTCGGAGGAGAAGGAGCTGAAGGGGAAGAGGAGGAGGATATGACGTACAGGAAGTGTCCCTGTTCCCCTTGCAGCAGGGGGAAGGCATCCAACCCTCCCCCCAAGATGGCGGCGGTGACGGAGGAGTGGATGGCGGAGGAAGGAGGCGGTGGCAGCTGCGGCGGCGGCTCTTCCCTGGCCGCGGGGGCGTCCCAGCGGCTCTCGCCGCTGCCCCCGCCGCAGCCAGCGCTGCTGGGCCCGCAGTCGCCGGCCTCGCCGTCCCTGGCCTTGGACCAGCTGCCTCAGAACAACACGCTGGTGGCGCTGCCCATCGTGGCCATCGAGAACATCCTCAGCTTCATGTCCTACGACGAGATCAGCCAGCTCCGCCTGGTGAGGCTCCCCCTCCCCCCTCGCCTCCTCGCCCTCCCCCAACGCCGGCCTCGCCTCCGCCGGGCAGGCCGCGGGGAGGGACTCCCACCCCCCACACACCCCCGGCCCGGCGTCCAACCACCGAGAGAGGGGAGGGAGGGGCGTGTCCGGCTCCCCCGCCCGCCCCTGACTCCCGGCCCACCCTACCTGGGCAGAGGCGACCCTCTCCCCCAGCCCCGGAGGAGCGTCGCCGAGGGGGTCCCGGTCGTGCACCCCGCGCGCCGTGGGGGTCGGGGCCGGAGGGCCAGTCCCTTGGTCTTCAGCCGCCCTCCCCAAGACGGATGCGGGGATCGGCCGGCGTCATTGTTCCCCCGCTCCGCTCCCGAGCCGGGCTGCCGAGGGTGGGTTCGGCGCCCTGTGGTTTCCCGGAACCTTGGGAGCGCTCGTGCCCCTCGGAGCATCCCTGCAGACTGTGCGGCCAGCCCGGCCGAGCTCTGAGGTGTCTCCTTTCACCTCGCCCCTCCTCTGTCCCAGGCTCGCCTCGGACATAGAGTCTGTCGTTAGCACGAGCCTGCCCCGGGGCTCGGCTCGGCCCCCTCCAGTGACTTTCCCTGGGAGAGGGGTAAAGAAAGCGGGCATTTGGATGTGCGGTTCAATAAAACCTACCGCAGTCCGTGTGCAGGAAGACAAAGACATCGCACCTGAGTGTGCGTAGGGCTTTCTCTTTTGCGGAGGCAGAGTAGATGAAGTTGCATATGGGCATTTGAAAATTTACTAGAATTTTGTCCTTATGGAAATCGTACCTATTTGAGGAAGAAAGCTTATGAAGTCACAGAAGGAGTACTGGTCTGAAATGATAGTCGCTTTCTAGCTGACGCAATTGTCAAGCTGTACCAATATCTGCATGGTACAAAATTCTTCAACTGAAGAATAATTTTTAAAGCAGGTTGGCCTTGTATTTCAAGTAAACGTCAACCGTAAATTTATGATATTTAAATATTCCTTATTTTTTCCCTCCACAATGGGAATTCTTGCCTGACATCATGTACCTTTGTGATATCTGAAAATGAGCAGTGCTTTGGAAATTTGTATTGCTGTCAGTTTTCAAATGGAGGAATTTTAAAAGTTTAGAATGATTGTAAGACATCTTTAGAGGGGAAAAAAAACTTGTCTTGAGGTTAATCTTAAAACATCCCACACACTGGAAGTGAGCAGTGTGATATGAAACCCATAGACTTATACTCTCTTAATTTTTTAAGTGGTAAGTTTAGTCTTTAGGTCTGCATATAAGAATTCTCCTCTCCCCTCCCTCCTCATCCCTTAAAATTCTGCATCCAGTTTCTCTCATCTATCTGCAAAAGTGTTTTTTTCCCAGTCTTCACAATTCTTATTCATATATATAACATAGGGCATAGTGCTCACATTTGATTTATCTTTTGTGGGCAAGTTGAGGTGAATTTTTAGGTAGAGGCCTTTAGTTTGGAGCCTCTAGTTTAACTCATGGTCCCATACCATTTTCAAAGGAGGTTTTCTCTTGCCAGTAGATGTCAGCACTACCTTGATTATTATCTCTTTCTTTTTGTGGAAATTGGCAGGAAAATACTTAATCATTGGTAGGCTTTATTTGCCTTTTCAACTAAAGTAACAATTTATACAATAAGCTTAGTTTGCAAAAAACAAAAAATGTATTATACATGTTGGTACATGTTTCCTTGTATTGTAAACTAGGGTTTTTTGAGAGGAATTAAGTCTATTTTAACTATGTAATATTTTGCCTGTTTTGAATAACTTCCTTATAATTATTGTTCTGTCATTTTAACAGTCTTTTATGGGTTATTATGGCGCCTTTCTTTTTCCACTTTTTGGAAATTATACTATAGTTAGCACCTTAATTAGATAGTAATCAGACAGGAACCACATTCAAATTATTATTCATGTCTATGCCCTTTAGAAGATCTAATAGAAGAGGTTGAAATTTCTAAAAGGAAATTTTGGCATTATTTGTATAATTTAACAAGTTGACAGATTTTCTTTGTTTCTCTGTACCATAGATTATTGAGATTTGACTGTTTATACAATGAATTCCAAAAATTTTTGAGACTCTAATTATATTGAGATTTTGTTGTAATTCCCCACGTTTGTGTGCTTGTTCTCCTCCCCTCCTCTAGAACCTTGCTTTAGTAGTCATGCTTTCTCACATATGTTCAGGCTCTCCCTTTCTGATTTCTTACATACCTATTACACGTTCATGATGCCCTAATCCTAAAAAAACATTTCCTTAACTCTTCTATCAACCTACCATACTATCTCTCTCCCTTTGAATACCAAGCTTCTTGGGAAAAGCTATCTATACTGAGATACATTGTTGCTCTTCCAGCGCCTCCACTCTACTGAAAACTTTCTCTCAAATGTCAGCAGTGATCTGCAAATGGCCAAATCCAAAAGCATTTTTCCCTCCCTTTTTATTCTTCATCTCTCTGAACTCTGCAGGTTTTGACTCTATTGATCAACCATTTCCCCAGTTAGTGTCTTTTTTCCCTTGGATTTTGGGACATTATGTTCTTCCTGGTTCTTCTATTATCTCTGTAAGCATTCTGTCTCTACTAGCTCTTCTTCCCTGTCCCTTAAATCTTCGTTTTCCCCACAGTTTTATACTCAGACTTCTTTATATTCCCCATCCATTCTCATTGCTTTCCGTGTCTCAGACTCTCTACGAAACCATCATGTGAATGTGCCATTAGTAACTCAAAATCCTCAATGTCCAAAACTAAACATGTTTCTCCAGAAACTTGTTCTTCTTCCTTGACTTTCTGTCAATAATACCACCATTCACCCAGCTGTCAGGGTTTGAAACTTTGTTATAATTGTTGATTTTATCCTCTCGCTGGGAAGGACCTCCTGTCATCTTCTCAACTGTATTCCCAGTGCCAGTACTCCAGTCCAGTACTGGCCTCATTACCTAACACTTCAACTACCGTTGTAAGCTTCTCAGTTCTGCTCTCTCCTCCAGTATATCCTGCTGCCAGATTAATTGTCCTTATGGACTTTTCTGAACACATACTCTCCTCCTCTGAAAATCTATTGGCTCCTTGCTACATACTAAATAAATTCTAAACTATTTAAATTGTCATTCAAAGTCTTCCATCATACTTTTTGAGCCTTATCTCATAGAATTCCAAGTATACCAAACTGGACTACTTATTGCCCCCCATTATGTGTCCGTGCTATTATTTTGCCCCAAATCCCCTCCCCTGCCTTTTTTATTTGAAATCAGATCTTCCTTTAAGACTCAGCTCAAAAGCTTATTTTCTCTCTTTTCTCTTTCCCCTTGACCCATCAGTAACAATTCTTCCTCCTTTTGAACCTTAAATAGTACTTGATTGAACCTCTCTTTTGTTACTTGAATGCATCTTTTTGTAAGGAATGGAGGAACAAGTATTTCTTCTGTGTGCCCAACCACTGTGCTACCATGTGCACCTACACAGTGCCAGGCACAGTCTCACTTGAGATAATATTTGTATTACAGTTGCTTGTGAATCTTTATTACTCTTATGAAGTTATAAATACCACAAGACTGTTACTGCCTTAGTTGATCTTTGTACCTTCCCTAGCTCAGTGTTCTGTACTAGTAAGCACTGAATAACTGTTTGTTGACGTTAAGCTGTAATGGATGTTGATTCATTAACTGCACCTAGTCCTTGGAAATCTTGGCTATACAAACATTTTGTTTATTTTCTATAGATATCCCTTGCTTTAAATATACCTTCTTATATAGAAATCCAGATTTATTCAGTGTTCCTCGTAGCATTCTTTTAAATAGTATTTCTCACCCCCCACCATCCAACTCTCAATGCATTTAACATTATTTGTCTTACACGCAGATTTTTTTGGATGGCCCATTCATTATCAGTAGGGCTTATACTTTGAATTACTTTCCTAGTACACCTAATGTATTTTGTGCTGCTTAGTACTCTTATCTGTTCTCTTGGGATGGAGGATAGAACAAGGTTGTGTGGGCTACATAGAATCTCTTAGTTAAAAGTGACCTTAGAAGCAATGTAGACCAACCTGTAATTGAACAGTATCCCTGACAAGTACTTGGTCATCCATTTTTGAAACAATTGGCTGAGGTCCATGGCCATAGAAAAGATGGAAACTAATGTTGAATCTGTAATCTTGGATCCAAATGTACCATGTTTTGACCCATTTAAGAATGTAGCAAATGTGGAAAGTTTATTTCATAGGAATGTGCTATAGAGAATTTCTTCTAGACCTGTATTTCTTAGTGTAGCTTTTTTTTTTGTTTTGGGTTGCGGAGGAATGAGCCGGCATAGAACAAAGCATTGGGGAATGTAAAGATAATTTATGTTTAGACAGCTTTATACTTCATTCCCTTCTTGTCTTGAACTATTAGTGGCCTAAAATCCAATTAAGTTAATATCTGGGAGACCAGATTTCAAATTTCTATAGATAATTAAATTCAACAGCTGTATGTGCACATATGTGTATGCATGCACATGTACGTGTGCCTGCCATTTTTCCCTTGTTCTTTTCAATTATGGTCTTTAAAAACTTTAATTCTGAAGTAAAGATATTGTACAAGTGTATTCATGTAACAGAAGAATTTGACCAACTTTGTGAGTTTGGGTCAGTATCTGAACATTTATAGAAATTGGTTTTGACCACATTCAAATCAACAAAAAGTCCATAATTACAGCCTTTTCATCTTGGAAAGCTGTAACAGAATTTATGCTTTTTTGAGAATCCAGTTGCACTTTACAATAAAGTATCTGGGTAGAACGTTAGTGAAGAGTTTTATTAGTAGCATTATTTGTATGTAAATAATATACATATGCAACAGAAATTATGCTTTTTTACAGTATTAAAGGATAGTACTTCTACATCTGGCCTTTTTTTACATAAATTATATATCAGATGTAAGCATTCATGTTTGATATGCGTACCCACATTTATTTAAAAGTAAAAAGGTGTGAGATCTAAGTCTACCTGTTGACTCCATTTCAGTATTCTTGCCAGTTTTGGTCGTTTGTAAAATGTGATTAAATGAGCAGCTTTAATCATCCCACATTATTAAAGAGTATTTTTTCTTTAGAAATTACTATGTGCAGAGTAAGACAACACTGTGAAACATGCTTAACACATGTGTTAAACATGTTTACAAAGTATCGTGTCAGCAAATGCAAAGGAACGAGATGAGTACACAAGTTCTGGGGAAAGTCAGTTGTGGTTAATTATGGAAAGGTTCTTTTAGTAAATGAGTTTTTACCCAGATTTTTAAGGATAGGCTCATGAATTAGTAGTGTAGTAAAGCATTCTAGGTAATAATGGCATATGCAAAGATGGTGAGAACTATGTAAGTCA
Source organism: Bettongia penicillata ogilbyi (assembly GCA_023548195.1). Lineage (NCBI taxonomy): Eukaryota > Metazoa > Chordata > Mammalia > Diprotodontia > Potoroidae > Bettongia > Bettongia penicillata. The sequence goes on along the minus strand of JAJHZJ010000526.1, from coordinate 694,934 downwards.
GCTGTAGGGACAGATTAGCTTGGGAAAAGCAGAGGTCCTAGGCATACTGCAAAAATAATCTAATTTTCTTCTTTTTACAGAGAGGGAAACTGAAACCCAGAGAATAAAGTGACTTTTTTCACTTTTAAGTCGCAGCTAAAATACCACTTCAAGAATACTTTCCCACTCTTTCTTAATGCTAGCACCTTCCCTCTGAGATCACTTCCAAGGTATTCTGTACCTGTCTTGTATATAGTCTAACTGTAGTATGTAAAATGTTTGCCTGTAGTCTCTTTCATTTGTGAACTCCTTGAGGACAGGAACTATTTCTGAACCTTTCTTTGTATCCTCAGGGCTTTGCATGGTTTCTGGCACATACTAAGCAGGTAATAAGTGTTTGTTGATTTGACTTGTTCAGCCACAGCTAGTGAGTGACAGAGTCAGGACTACAGCTCAGGGCTCCTAACTCCCAATCCTATATTTTTTCTAGCATTTTCAGTGCCAGTGTCAACAGCACTTAGGTCAGAGAAGTACATACTTTTCTTTTCAGTGATAAAACAATCTTATCCTAATCTTTGAAAAATGTAACCATCATAGTTGTTGGAGATTTTACAAAGGAGTCACTATAAATTCTTTAACAGGAGGAGAAAACATTTTAAAAAATTGTTTTTCTGCTATGTAGAAGGGGAGATTGAGGGCAGGGTAAGAGTGCTGTTGTAAAACTAGATGTGAGATAATATTACCACCTGTAATAAATGTAATCAAGGAATGAAATATTATTTCTACCTGACTAAGGTGGTATGACTGTATTAGAAGCAGCTGTATCTAGAATGCATTTTAAAAGAACTGGGAAATAGTGGATTGAATGTGGGTAGCAAAGAAGGCAAATTAATTGAAGTTGACTCCAAAGTGTTAGTGTGGTCCATCTCTACATTTATTCCTTTGGTTACACAGAATCCAAATTATAAATTTTTGCCATAAAAATACTATATTTTAATTTTGATTTATGAAGAAAATTTTTGTTAAATAAAATTTCTTCTTTGGTGCATTATTTGTTTATAGACATAGAATTTCTTTGTATCTGAGAAAGTGTTGTAATTTATCATAAGTTTATACCTAATGACTGTTCTCAATTCCACCACCAAACAGTTTTTCAAGGGGAGTTCCTTTTTCCTTTCTTCTGTCTTTTCTCTTTCCCTCCAACCCCCCACCCCTCAGCAATTCTAGATAGGACTATAATCCATGGTGCTTACAAATTAGACTACCTCTGCCTTATTTAGAGGATTCCTTCAGAACTAAAAGAGTGATTCAAAGATGACTACCATATTTTAAAAATGAGTTTAGAAATTATAAAAAAAAATCTTTTAAAAATGGTTTATTTACGGAACTTTATCAAAAAGACAAGTGCAATGCAAATGATTTGGAGAGATTACTTAGTACACAAGAATATAGATATTTCTATATTTAGAGATTTCTTAAAGAAGGAAAAAAGAGCAAAATATAGTAGTCAGTCAAAGCCTGAAATTATGAATAGACTGGAAGCCCATGGTCACATCACCTCTTGCTCCCTCTCTAGATGCCCAGCATCCCCAAAGCTCTTGTTTCCCTTGAGGAGGTTACCTTTGAGCCTGATGAGAGATAGGCCCTAGGATATAACACCTTTTTGACATGCTTGAATACATTACCTCCTGCTTCCTAGCTGTGATCATAAGATGAACTGGGGTGGCCTGGGCTATAATTCCTCCAGGAGGAGTCTGGGCTCAATTCCTGCAGACTGAGGGATCAAGATCCAAGAACTCAGCAACTCCTATCTCCTGGCCAAGCTTCTAGGACACACCATTTCCTACCACTTTGCTGTGCTTCCATACTTTCCTCCACTTTCTTGCTTGCCTCAAGTGGGCCTCCTCTGAGAATTTACCACTTTCTACCTCAGCTTCCAGGTATGGTGCTTGCCATCATACCAGCATAGCTCATACCTTCTGTGCTTTGACTTACCTGACAGCCTGAAGGATACAGCAACACCATTTGCCACAAGGTGGAACAGCATCTCCCTGGCCACTGATACTCTCCTTGGACTCATTTCCTAGTGGTTAGCATGCTCCCAACCCCATTCTAGTGATGCTAGATATGACTGCAAAAGAACAATTATTTGTGTGCATTTGTACACACACACACACCCCAACTCCAGCTGTCCGATCTCATTCCTATTTACTTTTTACTACCTGCACCTTTTCTCTTATTTTTATTTTCGTGTCCTGTTACTGCTTATGCCTTGCTAAACCTTAGCCCTGATTTATTTCTACCATTTGCCCACCTGCTTCTTCTCATGAGCTGCTGAACAGAATTGGAAAAAGTCATGAAACCATGCTTACTGGGTCCACTACAATTGTGTTAGCCAACTTTGTCTGGATTTGTACCATAGCAAAACAGTCTTAGTGCTCCTCCCTACCCACGTGACACAGTGACTGTTCAGACCTCTCCTGAAGCCTCCCTTGTCACCCTTCCCTCCACTTAGCTCAGGACCTCACCTCATACTTTATGGAAAAATGTATGGAGAGATGAGAGCCTTCTCTTCTCATTTCACATCACTAACAACATCCTCTACCATCTCCTCTTGCATCCCATTCTTTTTTTTTAATTAATTATTTTGTTTTCAGTTTTCAACAATCACTTCCATAAGTATTAAATTTTCTCCCTTTCCCTCTCCCCTCCTTCCCTGAGATGGCATTTAATCTTAGTATGGGTTCTACACATACATTCTTATTAAACACATTTTCACATTAGTCATGTTATATAGAAGAATTAAAATGAATGGGAGAAACCATGAGCAAAACTAAAACAAAACATAACACAAGAGAAAACAGTCTGCTTCATTCTGCGTTCCAGTTCCATAGTTCTTTCTCTGGATGTTTCACTCTGGTCTTTGATGAAGAGATGACCCTTCTCATTGCTAAGGCCAACATCCTATGCTCTTTCGTCTTCTCTAAGAGATTGTCCCCACTCTCTCTGATCATGAATTTTTCCCTAACTACTATTTCCTTCCCTTTTCCCTACAAATACATTAATTTCCCCATCTTCCTTAGAAGACCCTCAGGAGAAACTGTCATCTTTGCTAGCTGTCCTGTATCTCTTTTTCCCTTCTCAGCAAAATGCCTTGAAAAAAAATTATCTATACTTGGTACCTCTCTTTTCTTTCTTCTCTTTTAAACCCTTTGGGATCAGGCTTCAGACCTTGTCATTCAGCTGAATTCTATCCAGCGTTACCAATGATCTCTTAATCCCTATATCTAATTACCTTTTCACAGTCTGTTTCTTTTTCATCTGTGCAACATTTGTCAGTGTTGACCACTATCTCATCCTGGATACTCTTTCATCTCTTGGTTTTCATGATACTGCTCTAGACTTCTCCTGCCTATCCGACAGCTTCTTCTCAGTTTCCTTTACTGGATCTTCATGTAATGTGCACTAACTGTGAGTGTCCTCCTAGACTCTGAACCCTTTCTCTGTATATACGTTCTCTCTTAGTGGTCTCAGTCAGCTCCCTCCAGTTCAATTATGTCTCTGCAGATAATTTCCCATACCTCTATTTCCAGCCCTAGTCTCCTGTGTCCCCAGTTCTGCATCACCAACTACCTGTTGGGCGGTTAGAGCTACATGGCCTGTAAGCATCTCAGATTCATCATCTTTAAAACCAGCTTATTATCTTTCTCCCCAAACCCTCTCCTCTTCCAGACTTCTATATTTCTGACAAGAGCAACAGGGATCCTTCCCCTTACCCAAGTTTACAGCTTCCCTGTCATCTTCAGCTTCCTGTTCACTCTCACCACATATCCAGATCAGCTGCCAAATCTTATTAATCCTACCTCCATAACATCTCTTCCATATGTTTCCTTTCCATTCACACAGTCTCCAGCATCAGGCCATCCTCACGTCTCCCCGGATTCATGCAACAGCTTTCTGCTTGCTTCTTGTCTGTCTCCACTACAATTCACATAGCTTCAAATGCAATTTTTCCTAAGGCACAGGTCTGACTATATCATGCCTTCCCCATTTGATAGGCTCCAGTGGTAAACCTATTGCCTAGGTTATTTCTGTCATTTAAATTTCTTCATAATCTTTATTTTCTTCTTATCCATTAATCTCCTCTATCAAATGTATGGTGTAGTCATATTGGTCTACTTGCCATCCTTCACATATAATACTCAGTTACATTTCTTTTTCTTTGCACTAGCTGTTTTCCATGCCTGAAATACTCTCTCTCCCCACCTTTGCTTCTTAGAGTCCCTGACTTCCTTCAAGACATCACTTATATGCTACCACCTTCTAGAAGCTCCTTTTACTCATCCATCCAACTGCTTATGTTTTCCTCCAGGAGGTTACCTTCCTGTAACTCTGTTTTTATTTATATATGTAAACACATATACTTATGTGTGTGTGTGTGTATATGTGTGTATATATATATATATATATATATATATATATCTGTGTGTATAATGCGTATGTTATGTATACACCCCCATGTATGTAAATGTTGTCTGTCACATTAGAATGTAAGCTACTTGAGAATAGGGACTGTTCTTGTTTTTCTTTGTATACCTTGTTCTTAATACATTGACAAATAGTAGGCACTAAATAAATGCTTCTTGATTAATTGATAAATGCTATATTCTTTCTTTTAGTAAAATAACAAAAGATCAAGCTAAAAGACCAGTCTAAATAAAATTAATTTTTATTTCATATACTTAAAATTGGTTGCTGCAGAGAGATCATTTGATAGTATTCATCTGATTAATCAGATATCAGTTCTTTATTGATAGTGTATCCCAACCATCCTGTTTCATTGCACTGTGGACTTATTATATTTTACAGGTATGGCTAGAGGTGCTACATGACACTTCTTCGTAAATGTTCATATTTCCCATCATTTCTTTGGCCAAACTATAACCATTCTGAGGGGAAAAAAATTAAAATCATAATCTGTGTGATGCACAACCATAAATAGGAATTCTTTACATCTAGGGCAAACCGTACCCATGGTGAACAGCATGAAAGATACCCATAATTGTTATTGAGGCAGATACCATACGATGGTGGGGGTGAATCCGCAGAAACCTTAGGATACTTTAAGTTCATTGTTGAGGAAACTACCCTCAAAAGAGGGGGGCCATTAGCACCTTATCACCTAGTTATTAAGAATTATCAGTAGTTTCTTCAAACTGGGCATATAAGAAGTTCGATTACTACTGGGAGAAGGTAGGGTGTTCATTTTGGTAGCAAACTTAATTTTGAGTAGAGGACTAAAAGAAGGTTTGAAGCCAACATTCCTGTGCCCCCTAAAAACTCACAAAATGGGGTGTTAAAGCTGAAAGGACTTTAGCAATCATCTGGTCCAGCTTGTTGGTTTTACTGAGAAAAAAATTTGAGACTCTAGAGAGGAAAAGTGACCTGCCCAAGGTCACCATGAAAGACTTATTCAACACTTACTAAGTTAAAGTGGTGCTAAAGTGCAAACAAATAGGACCCAGATTCAGATTCAACATTGGAGCCAACTTAGTTCAACTCCATTGTTTTACAAAGGAGGAAATAGAGGGTTTGAGTTAGTGTCAGAGCAGGTACTGGCAACTTGTTCTCCTAATTTCTCTGCCAACACACTTTTAAGCAAGATTGTTAACATTCACTTGATCTCTCCCCGTTTGGGACACAGGCCCTTCCAGAGTGTCAGACCTTCGTCTTGTTACTCAGAGCAAGCGCCTTCATCTCCTAAAAACAGTCAACACCTAGATTAGCAAAGTGACTTGCCCCGGTAGTAGGACTGGGATTGATACTTAGATACTCTGAATTCAAATCCTGCCATTTCCCCCCATGCCATACATACTACCTCACCCACTTATCATCCCATTTCAGGCAAATTCTTTTGGACAGAACAGTTATGAATTGAAGTGGCTATATAACCTTTTTGTTTTTGCTCTTTCCTCCATTGGAATTTAGGAAGTACCTATATTGGGATTACTCCCTTATTTTGCTGGGATATTTCTCTTCCTCTCTTGATTTTTATATTTTTAGCCTGATCTTTTTTTAGCTGCCAAACTCTGAGATTTCTGAGGGAGAAAAACTCAAGGGGAAAAAAAATTATAGGTTGAGGAAAGCCCCTGTGAGTTTTTCCTTCTACTTGAGTGCCTTTCCTGATCCTTCTGCTTCTAGTGCCCTCTTCCCAAAACTACTTTGTATTCATTTTGTATATAGTATGCATATACTTATATTTATGCACATTGTTTCTATCTATTGTTAGTTGCTTAGTAAGTATGTGTTGAATGATCCTACAACTTGTTTCTAATCAAGGAACTATTACCCTGCCCTACTACCATGGGTCAATTGTGAAAGGGAGAAGAGCCCACTCTGGTTGCTGGACTGTGAGAAGGATTTGGAGGGGTGCCCCTGAATCAGTCAACCATTTTATCACATGCTTTTGATGTGCCAGGATCTATGCTAAGTCTTCAAGATACTGGCAAAAAAAGAAATAATCCATTATCTTAAGGAGTTTATATTCTGTTGGGCAAAATGACATGTCCTCATATAAATAGTTACAAAATATATACAAATAAATATGTGGTCCTTTCACATGGAGGGCAGCTACTTAGTTCAGTGGAGAGAATTCTAGACCTGGAGTCAGGAAGATTCATCTTTTTTTTTTTTAATTATTTTATTTGTTTTCAGTGTTCTACAATCAATTCCATATATCTTAGATTTTTTTCCCCTCCCTCTTCCTCCTTACCCCCTACATCCCCACTCCCTCACTGATTCGGCATACAGTTTTATATAGGTTCTACACATACATTCCTATTAAATATATTTTCATCTTGTGTCATGTTGCATAGAAGAATTAAAATGAATGGGAGAAATCATAAAACAAAACTTAATACAAAAGAAAATGGTCTGCTTCATTCTGTGATCAAATTCCATAGATCTTTCTCTGGATATGGAAGGTGTTTTGCCTCAAGAGACCACTGGGAATTTTTTACGTTCTTGCACTGCAATGAAGCAATAAGTCTACTAGAAAAATTCCTCACACACTGTGGTTGTTGCTGTGTACAGAGTTCTCCTGGTTCTGATCCTTTCACTCAGCATCAGTTCATATAAGTCTTTGCAGGCCTCTCTGAAGTCTTCCTATTCATCATTTCTTATAGCACAATAGTATTCCATTACATTCATATACCACAATTTATTACGCCATTCCCCAAATGATGGGTATTCCCTTGATTTCCAGTTTTTGGCCATCACAAAGAGAGCTCCTGTAAATATTTTTGTACATGAGGGGCTGTTTCCCATTTTTGTGATCTCTTGGGAATACAGTCCTAGAAGCAATGTTGCTGGGTCAAAGGGTATGCACATTTTTGTAGCCCTTTGGGCATAGCTCCAAATTGCTCTCCAGAATAGTTGGATCAACTCACAGCTCCACCAACAATGAACTGGTGTTCCCATTCTCCCACATCTTCTCCAACATTTATCATCTTCCTGTTTTGTCATGTTAGCCAATCTGATAGGTATGATGTGGGATCTCAGAGGTGTTTTGATTAGCATCTCTCTAATCAACAGTGATTTAGAGCATTTTTTCATATGACCATAGATAGCTTTAATTTAGAAGGACTCATCTTCTTGAGTTCAAATTCATCCCTAAACACTAACTGTGAGTACCTGGGCAAGTCACTGAACCCTGTTTGCCTTAGTTTCCTCATCTGTAAAATGAGCTGGAGAAGAAAATGGCAAACCACTCCATTATCTCTGCCAAGAAAACCCCAGATGAGGTCATGAAGAGTCAGAAGCAGATTTCACAAGGGGTGCAGGGAAGTCAGGAAAGGTTTCGTTTAGGAGGTGGCATTTGAGCTGAGTTTTAAAGTAGGCTCCAGATTAGGGGGAGAAGGGAATACAGATGTAGGCATATAGGCCTTCCTATGTAAAGGCATAGAGACTGGAAACAGCATGTGTTGCACAAGGAACAACTTGTTCCTTTTCTCTGTTTGGAGCAGCTGGTGGTACAGTGAGGAGAGAGCTGGGCCTGGAATCAACAAAATCTGAATTCAAATCCAGCCTCAGACACTTACTAGCCTTGTGACCTTGGGCAAGTCACTGAACTTCAGTTTCCCTCAGTTTCCTCATCTGTAAAATGAGGATAACAGTAGCACCTGTCTCCCAGGGTGGTTGTGAGGATCAGATGAGATGAAGATTGTAAAGCACTTATTACAGTGCTGGCACTTTATAAATGTTTGTTTTTGTTGTTATGTCCAGTTTGGTGGAATCTTATAATGCATGAGGGAGAGTAACACATAGTAAGTCTGGAAAGGAAGGCTTCAGACATATTATGAAGGGCTTTAAATGTCAAACAGAGAAGTTTATATTTTATCCAAAAGGCAAAAGGAGCCACTAGAATTTCTTGAGCAGGAGAGTGATATGATCAGACCTCTGCTTTAGAAATAACAACCATTCTGGCAGTTGTATGGACAATGAATTGGAAGCAATAGTGAGACTGTGGAAGAAGGAAAACCACTTAGTTGAATATTGCTAAAACCAAGTGAGGTGCCATGAAGTCTTTTACTAGGAAGGAGACTTTATGAGTGAGGTGAAAGAAGGGATGCAAGTTTGAAGGTTACAATGAGGAGAGAGAATTAACAAGACTTGGCAATTCATCAGAATAAAGTGTACTGAATAGTCCAATGGCTTCAAGATTCAGTGAACTTTAACTGGAAGGGTGGTGATACCCTGGACAAGAATAAGGGAATTACAAAGAGGGGTAGGATTAGGGGAATTATGAGTTGTTTTGGCCATACTGAGTTTGAGGGGTGTGTTAATCATTTGGTTGGAGAGAAACTAGGTCTAGATACACAGACCTGAGAATCGTTTATGTAGAAGTGATAATTAAACCAACGGGAGCTGATGAAATCACTGGGAGCATAGAGAGGGAAGTGGAGAGGTCCCAGAGACAGTTAGGGGATGAGCCATGGACAATGACCCAGCAGTAAAGACTAGAAAGGAATAGTTGGATAGACATGGGAAGGGGGCAGAGAGAGAGAGACAGAGAGAGAGAAACTCAGGGAGAAGAGAGTGTCTAGCAGTAGGGTCAGTATTACCAAATGTTGCAGATAGATTTAGAAGGTCTAGGACTGAGAAAGGCCATTGGATTTGATCATTAGGTGATCACTTGTATAGGGAGAGTAGTTTCAGTTGAGTGGTAAGGTCAGAAGCCAGATTGCAAGGGTTTAAGTAGTCACTGAGAGGAGAGGAAAAGTAGATAGCTTTTCCCAATAGTTTGGCCAAGAAAAGAAGTAAAGGTGTAGGACAGCAGCGAAGTGTTTTGGTTTGGTTTGGTTTGGTTTTTTTAAGAGGAAGATCTGAGTGTGTTTGTAGGCAGGATGGAAGAATCCTTTAGCTAGGGAAAGACTGAAGAAGATTAGAGAGAAAGACTCAGAAGCAAACAAACATAGTAGCAGTGTTAGTCAAATCTAAGAATTACAACTACTCTTGTAAGGGCTCATGATTTGACAAAAACAGGAAAGTAGTCTGGCAGAAATTATTTTTAGACTAACATCTGACCCAGTATGCCATATTAAGTTCCAAATGGATTCATAACCTAGATAGAAAAAGTTATATCAAAACAAATTAAAGAAACAAGGAAGGAGATCCCTTTCACTATCATGGACAGGGAAAGAACTCTTGACCAAACAAGGTATGGAAGTGATCAGAAGAGATAAAATGGATGATTTTTATTCACAAATTTTTTCACAAACACAATGCAGTTAGAAGAGAGTGAGCTGGAAAAATTTTCTTGCTGCAAATTTTTTTGACAAAGGTCCGTTGTGGAAAATGGAAGTAGCTTACCTGTCTCTTATAGGTCTGATATTTAAAATATGTAAGGAATTGATAAAATATATAAAAACAAGAGTTTAGATCAGTAGTCAAGATATGAATAGTCATTTCTAAGGAGAAGAGCAAATTATCAATAATTATTTGAAAAAAAAATTTGTTTCAAATCACTAATAATAGAAATGCAAATTAAAACATCTCTGAGTTTCCACCTCAGACTCTCATCAGATTGACAAAAACAACAAAACCAGAAAATAACAAATTTTTGGAGGGACTATAGGAAAATAGGCATACTAATACATTATTAGTGAAGCTATGAATTGGGCCAGTCATTGAAAGCAGACTGGAGTTATGCCTCAAAAGTTCCTAAACTGTGAAGACCTTTTAACCCAGTGATACCAATACTACTAGGTCAGTGCTCCAAAGAGATCACAGATAGAGGGAAGGGACCCACATGTTTAAAAAAAAATATTTACTGCAGCTCTTTTTCTGTGGCAAAAGAAAAAAAACTGGAATCTAAGAGGATATGAGGAACGTCTGAACACATTATGGTATAGAAATGTTACAATATTATTGTGCCATTAAAAAGGATAAAATGAATCATTTCGTAGAAACGCAGGAGGACTTTATGAAGTGGTACAGAGCAGAGTGACCAAAAGCAGGAGTACAATTTGTACAGTGAGTACAATATTGTAATGGAGAACAACTGTGAAAGAGTCAGTAACCATCATCAATGCAGTGACCGATCATGACTTCAGAATACTGGAGTGTGAATACTGTATATTACTTCCCATATCTTGACTGAGCATGCAAGCACCAAAGGTGCAGAATGTGACATATTTTCAGACACAGTCTATGGATGGATTTGTTTTTGTTTGACTGTACTTATTTTCTACAAGGGAGTGCATTAGGGAGAGAGGAGTTAATGGAGAGCAATCACAGATGGTGATAGTGAGAACAAAAAAAAGGTGCCAGTGAAACATTTTTAAAATATACAAGAGCAAAAGGAAGTTGAGAAGGACAGTGCTGTAGGAGTCAGACAGGTAGGAGAACCTATGAGTTATTTAATTTATACTTTTAAAAAACAGGATATACATATTAGAGGATCACAATGTCACATACAGTCCTCATTTCCTGTTCTTTGTATAAGGAAGTGTTCTTGTTTGTTGATGTTTGACAAGTCTGTAATAAAAAAAAGGGGGTATAGAAGGAAGGGGGCTTTGTTTCTTAATAGAAAGAAGGGATGGTTTGAGAGGTGGCAGTCTGCTAGAGAAGACTAAGAGACGATGGGATCAAGGGAACAGGTAGAGAGACCTTGTTGAGAGGAAAAACCACCTCTGCATCAGAGACTGAAATAGAGAGAGAGAGAGGATGGAAGATGTTCTCAGCGGGGATGGAGATGCAGAATAGGGGAAAAGACAGGGAGTTCTGAGAGAATGACTTCTATTTTCCCAGTAAAGTATACAGCTAGGTGCTTATCCAACATAGCAAAAGAGTAAAAGAATTGCTTGGCATTGGGGACCTAGTTGAGATTAGGAAACATAAATTTATAGTGAGCCTTGAAATGCCTCCCTCTCTCCCTACTCCTGGGCTGCAGGAGTGTTTCCTTAGGAATTCCATGAAGTGATCAAGCTGTTTGGCCTCCCTGGCTTCTTTCCTAGGCATAGATGTTGGTTGAAATTCTTGAAATTTTCTACCCAGATTTACCTGTCCTGGAGCAATGCCACAATCTCCACTTGTGTGATATGTTGCTGATGTTCGTTATTATAATATCATTTCTTTTTACTATTTTCCTTCTATCTAATGAGTTTTTCCTCTTAATTTACTCAATTACCCTGAGACTTCTGGCTAGAGCAATTGAGTTTGAATACTAACTTGCCACTTACAAGTTTAATGTTCAACTATAGATAAATAAGTTAGCTTCTCAGAATTTCAGTTTGCTTAACCACAAAATGAGGAGGATATCCCACAGGATTCTTTTGAGGAAAAAGTTTACAAGTTTTAAATGATTATGTAAATGTGAATTATTGTTTTCTAAGTAAGGAGTGAAACAAAGAACTTCCCAGCTAATTTCTAAATTAAGAAAATTGAATTAATGGGAACATACCATTCTCCCATGCCTATTTATTAATTAAGGCCCTGCTGTAAGCTGATAGAATATGAACTGGGGTCAGAAGGCCTGAGTTTAAGGCCTTTCTATATAACTTTGGGCTTGTCACTTAATCTCTGAGCATCAGTTTCCTCATGTATAAATTGGGGTTAATGATAACTACACTACTTTCATCACAGGGTTGTAACGGGGCCCCAGTAGAATGAGTGGAAAGAGCTGTTAAAGTTCTATGTAAATAAATAGTTATGGCACTAATATTCCTAATAATCATAATAACAGTGATTGAGAAATTTTAAATAAGATCTTACCTTTAATATGAAATTTCATTTTAAATTTTTTATTGATTTTTTTTACATTGTATACATTTCCAAATATATAAAAAATATATAAATTACATGTATAATTATATATTATATATATATAATATATAAATATATATAAATTACTCCTGCAGCCTAGGAGTAGGGAGAGAGGAGGCATTTCAAGGCTCACTATAAATTTATGTTTCCTAATCTCAACTAGGTCCCCAATGCCAAGCAGTTCTTTTACTCTTTTGCTAACTGGCTACTGCATTCCTCAAAAAAGATAATTTCAAATGTCTTCTTAAGTTTCTCCACAATGTTAGATAAGGACCTAGCTGTATACTTTACTGGAAAACTAGAAGTCATTCTCCCAAATATATAAAAAAAGAGGGGGGAGGAAAGTTCAGCAAAACTAACCAAGACATCAGTCAAATCCAACGTTTTCTATAATGTTTGACATATAATCTTCACATAGTTTTCCATCTATGCAAAGAATGAGAAGTACATTTTCATGTGTCTTCTTTGGAGTCAAGCTTAGTCATTTTGATTGCCATGTAATTTCTGTGCTTGTAAGACTTAAGAGTATTCTCCAGTATAAGTTCATAATATTTAGAGTTGGAAGAAACCAGTGCAATGAGAAAAGTACTGAACTTCAGTCAGAAGACCAGAGTTTGAATTCTGCTACCAGGTCCTTGGGCAAGAAACTTCGCCTCAGTTTCTTCATCTATAAAATGAGAGAGTTGGACCAGATGCTGGGTCACTTCCAGTTCTAAACCTATGATTTTATGATCTTGTTCAATCCTATTAGAACCTGTGACTAAATTTAGGACTCTATAATCAAATCATTTAGCAACCATTTATTTGTACATCACTCACCATGTCTCCACATGTATAAAAAAGCTACTCCTCTTTTACAAGGATTTTATTTAGGCAGCATGACTCCATTAGAGACACATTCAGGACATTACAGTACAAATTGAAAGTTCCTTGTGGGTCAGGGGTTGTTTCATTTTTGTCTTTATATCTCCAATTTAGCACACATTGTAGGGGCTTAAAGCTTGTTGAATTGAACTGAAAGATAAAAACTAATTTTATTTTAACATTATTTGCAAACAAACAGGAAATATGTATGGAGTATTGTGAAAAGAGTATATGGCAGAGGGTTTGCTTCCAAAGAATTGGTAAAGAACCAGACTGGGAAGCTGGAGGAGACTGGAAAAGTACGAAAGAATTTTTTGTCCCATATTGAATCTGAACTAATAACATTTGTTTTTTCTTTGTTCCTTCTCCATCTTATAGATTTGTAAGCGAATGGACTTAGTCTGCCAGAGAATGTTGAATCAGGGATTTCTGAAAGTGGAAAGATATCATAACCTGTGTCAAAAACAAGTTAAAGCACAACTTCCAAGGTACGTAGAAAGTAGAGCAAAGACTTAATGTTTTCTTAGGCCTTGGCAAAGGTCTATGTTTAAGGAGTAATATTCAAAGGTTTTCTAACAAAGGCTACAGTAGCAATTTCTGCTTTTGTTTGGGCTTTTTCTTTTTTTTTAATTAAACTTCATCTTTTTCAATTAACATTTTTTTCTTTTTCCTAAATTAAAAAAGGAAAAAAAAAACCCTGTTACAAATATTTAGTCAAGCAAAAATATTTTCCACATTAGGTATGTCCAAAAATATATGTATCTCAGTCTTCACACACCTTCTGCTCTTTCAGTAAGTGATGAGAAGAGTGTTTATGGTCCTGTGGAAATGTAGTTGGTCATTGTATTGATCAGAGTTCCTAAGTGGCCTTCTTTTTCAATAGCTTTTTAATCAGACAACCATGGTCCAACATGATTGAGGAAAAGCTTTAATTATTTTTCTCCTAACTCAGGATATTTGATCTTTGATCATTAAAGGATTTTATTAAGTAGCAAACAGGCAATCAAAGTTGGTTTGTATATATTTTTCCATATATGCACATTATTTTAATAGGCTAACTAAACTAAAAAAAAGCTAATAATAGGCTGAAAAATAGACTGAAAAACGCTCCCAAAATAAACAAACCTCTTTACTTTTTTGTTTTAAACATCATATAAATTATCCCAACACAGGTAACCTGTTTCCTTTTTAAGAGTTATTTATCCATTTTTGGGCTATTCTTTCCTTTTGTCTTTTTTTTTGTATATGTTTTCTGTTAGTTCTTAGCAACTCGTCTAATTAGATTAGGGGAAAATCAAATGAATTTATTTTTCCACAATTATCAGTGGATTTCAGTTATTTTGATTGATTATAATGGGTTGTTGAAGCCAATGAGGTAAAAAAACAAAAAATACGTAGGAATGGATTGGTTTCTAATAGCCTATATGAATGGTAATAACAACAGCCTGCACTACCATGTCACTGAATTTTGGAAAAAGATGGAAGGAACTAGTGGGAAAAAAAACAAGAGAAAATAGCAAGGAAGAGTTTAAATGGAAATCAGAAGAAATAGCAGAAAAAAATCATACCTTCATTTCCTGCGGGAACTCCTATAATTTATTCCCCATTTCAAAGCAAAGGTCGAGAGATTGCAGACGATGTAGTACCTTAGTGTCCTTTTCTACTAGAGCAGTGATCATTGGTTCTTAAGTTATCAGGAACTTGGATTTTACATTTCTCTCATTCAGAACTCTTTTTATAAGTTAGAAAAGGTAGCAAGAAAGAGAATGGAATGAAAGGATAACCCTAGGGAAGGACAAGAATAAAATTTATTGAGCAGTGAACAAATTAAGTAAAAATTCTGATAAGATAAAAAAATTATAAGATAAAATGCCAAGGGATAAAATTTCTACAGTGATGTAGACTGAAACATCAATAGTAGGAGCATTGCAGATAATATGAGGGGAAGAAATCTAATGATACATTTGGTGATATAATCCCATTTATAGTACTTAACTTACAGGATTGATATGAAGATAAAAGGGAGAGCTTGTATGAAAAGTATTTTGTAAAATCTTAAAGCCCTACATGTATATGTAAGAAAAAAATTGGACTAAGACTGATTCAACCAAAGGCATGGAAAGAGATGAAAAAATGATCATGAAAAGACCAAAGTAACCTGGAAGAAATAAGAATATGAACAGAAAAAACAAAAAAGCAGAATAAATATACTTAAGCAAAAAATCAGTAGAGAATTCAAGTAAAAGAAAAATCCCAGAATATAACATAACAAATTAAGAGCAATTAGTGGACAAACAATCCAAAATAAAGATAAAACAAAAAAAACCAAACTTTAGATTTCTCTAAATTATTTTTTCAAGAAAAATAAGTAAGCATGGTATTAAAAGAACTATGGTATTTCACTACATCATCTTTGCCATGGCATAATTGTTGCACCCTGTTTTTTGTTTTGTTTTTGTTTTGTTTTGCTTTTTCATTCCAAAAATTGGTTTATAGCCTTTCATCATGTAATCATCGCATGGCATCTGTTCATCATGCCATTTAAAAGGTAAACAGAGCAGTAATGTATTTACCAGAGGCATATGGATACGCATTTATTTCTCACACATTGCAAGCCTCAAACCTAGAATTCTCAGTGCATGCATATTGTCAGTATATTTCTGAAAGCTGACTTGCTGGTTTGTTTAGAGTGCTGCAGTACTAACCGTATTGTCACTCTAAGCACAGGGGGAGCAGGTGGGCAGGCGAAGCTGCCATGAGTAAGTTACATGATATGGTAAGACTTGTATCTTCCTAATTTTAATGTGTAGTCACAAGTATTCCATGCATCCTATTCTTGCTCTAAAGACAGTTTAGTAATGACTTTTAAGTAATATTGGCACAAATTAAAAAAAAAAAAAAGTTTCACATAATAGTCAAACCCCTACCCACCTACGCTTACAAAAAAATTTGGCATAAAATCTGTGATGATTATGCAGTGACATGCGGTAATTGGAGAATACTTAGAGGAAATGAATAAAAAATATACTTTTAGAAACAGTTCATAAGATTACAGTGTGGAAAGCTCCAAAATACAGATTTCTTGGGAATGTAATTGTTAAAATCTTTGAATTGAGGAAGAAGAAAATTACCCTTTAAAACCACCAATTGAAATATCATCATATATAAGTCTAAAGGCATAAAAGTTTTAAAAATAATTTTTCCTGAAAATTTGGACATGTCATTTTGAAGATAAGAGATTAACATTCAAAAACTATCGTCAATAAGTTGATTGCTAAAAACCTAAAATGAAAAAATACTTACTGATATTTAAATACTTACTAATATTTAGCCTTTAGTACTAAATCAGTTCAGTGATAAGATATTAAAAATAATAGTATATGTTAATGCTGTTATTGTCTATAGTTAAAATCACTAGATGTAATAAGCCTTCATAAATGAAATAGTAAAAAATTAGTATTTGTGAATTAACAAAAAATAGAATTAAACACCCATATTTGTAAATAAAACAATTTGTAATTGACAAGCAGTAATATAACACATTAAGATTTGCAAAGCATT
Organism: Bettongia penicillata ogilbyi; assembly: GCA_023548195.1. Lineage (NCBI taxonomy): Eukaryota > Metazoa > Chordata > Mammalia > Diprotodontia > Potoroidae > Bettongia > Bettongia penicillata. Next base: position 678,206 of record JAJHZJ010000526.1, on the reverse strand, counting down.
TTACATGTTATCTCATTTGATCCTCACATTGAAGAAAACTGAGGCATAGAGAGGTTAAGTGACTTGTGCAGACTAGACAAGAAAGCTAGAAAAAGCTAAAAAGCTTGGCTCTAAGTCTGGCATTTTTTGCACTGTGCCCCCCAGCTACTTATAAACAACAAGTAAAGAAGTATAAAACAGTAAAAGAAGTATGAAAAGAAAGGTCTTGGTTATCCCTAAAACAAACTTCCTGCCTTTAACCAAAAAAGAAGTAAAACATCAAAGAATTATAAAGCAGCCATAGTATTCTAAAGGACAAGAGTTTTGTTAAAGTTAATTAATTATAACTAAATTATAATTAATTATGTAATTAAAGTTAATTATAATAAAATATAAAAATGGTTATGATAGAAAAAAACAAGTTAAATTACATTTCACCTTGACATTGAGAAAAAATAGATGAAAGGAAAAATCAGTAAGATACAATTTCAGATAATAAATTTGAATGACCTAAATTGCCTTTCGAAAGTTATGTGGGCAGGTAGGTGGTGTGATGGATAGAGCACCAACCCTAGAGTCAGGAGGACCTGAGTTCAAATCCAGCCTCAGACATCTGCTAGCTGTGTGACCCTGGGCAAGTCCCAGTTGCCTCCAAAAAATAAAAAGTCATGTCATAGATTAAAAAATAAACCCATCAATTTTACTACCTACAGTAAACACCTTTAATGTAAAAATATAGGTAACTAGATTTAAATTAAAAAATTGGTCTAAAATATACTATCCAATTTCTGGAGAAGGAAGACCTACTACCTCCTGAGGTAGCCATCCACTTTTGGATGGCTCTGATTGTTAGTAAAGTTAGTAAAGTTGTCCCTTTATCAGACTTAAATATTCTTCTTTGAAGTTTCCACCCATTACTCCTTCTCTTCCCAGTTGAAGTCAGTACAATGAGTCTGATCTCTTTCACATGATAGCCTTTTGTTTACTTGAAGGCAACTATCATTTTCCCCATAAATCTACTCTTCTCTGGGAACTGATTCTCCTATGGCGTGATCCTCAGTCTTACAGTCATACTGATTGCCTTCCTCTAGACCCCATCCAGCTTGTCTGTGTTCATCATCTGTTGTCAAAATATGACAAATCTAATGGAAAGACTAATAAAGAAATCATATATCTGAATTCATTAAATAAACTGTTAACAGATATATGTGACTAAAATGGAAAAACAAAGAAGACAAGTAGTCCAAAAGGAAAGTAGAAAAAGTGATGATAAAGTTAAAGGCAGAAATAAAGTAGGAAAAAATTGAAATGATAAATGCAGTTGAGTTCAGTTTTCAAAAAGATTGATAACATTTATGAAACTATTAACAAAAGTAATTTTTAAAAGGAGAAAGAAAACATAATCCTCAAGATTAGAAAACAAACACAAAAAAAGATTTATATCGCCAGAAAATATTAAGTACAGGTATATAGTCTAATAAATTTCTTTGGATCTGTGATCTCATTGACTTGGACACAATTTTCACCAGCACATATCAAGATTTATTTATGGCTTCTTGTCCTGTGACTCTTGTCCATGTTTTGTTATAAATCTTATATAAGCATCCAGAAGAATGCTGCCTCTCCTCCTTTTGGTATTTCATGAATATAAATGAAGAATTTTGCTTATCCATTGGTAATTGCTTATTCTTACTGCATGATCAGTCCACTTCCTTTTTCAGTCATGTTTTTCTGATGACATCCTTTATTCTTTATGAAACAAACATTTATTAAGTACCTACAGGGTACAAAGCTTTAGGCACTAGAGATAGTGATTAAAAACACAGCATTCTCTGCCCTTAAGGAGTCATGTCCTACTGAGGAGAAACACATGCATGCAAATAAATAAAATAAATACAGAGTAAACTCAGGGAAACAGAGAAAAACTAACAGCTGGGCTGGGGGAGAGATCAGGAATGAATGAGCATGGAAAGTGGTTGTTGAGATGAGCCAAGAATCAGAAGGGAGAAGGGAGAACATGACATACACAGGAAAAACTCTTATTTGGCTGAACACAGAGTATGTGATGGGGAGTAATGTGAAACATGAACTAGATTGTGAAAGGCTTTATGCGCAAAACTTGTATTTTATCCTAGAGAGAGTGAGGAGCCAATAAAATTTTTTGATCAAAGTAGTCAGAGGGTCAGGACTTGCTTTAAAAATACCACTTCAGCAGCTGTGTGGAGTATAGGTGGGGGTAGGGGGAGTAGTTGGAGACTGGGGGAGGAGCACCACTTAAGATGCATATAGTAAAGATGTCTACTAGTTGGTGATGTGAGGTTGGAGTTTGAGAGCTGGATATGTAGATTTGGAAGTCATCACAGAAATGATAAATTAGCTCTCAGTGATAAAAATCACTAAGAGAGAATAGTTTATAGAGAAAAAAGAGAACCCCAGGACAACAGGTAAGATGTACTTGCACATAAAGAATGGTCCATAGACAACGCTCCAACTTAGGGTACTGATGAGAGTTGTCTGACAGGTAGAAGGAAAACCAGGAAGGAAAAAGAAAGGAATAAGCATTTATGTAGTGCCATGTGCTAGGCACTGTATTAAGTATTTTTACAAATATTATCTCATTTGACCTTCAGAACAACCCTATAAAGTAGGTACTATCATTATCCTCATTTTAGATTTCAGGAAACTCAGGCAGAGATTACGTGATTTAGCCAAGGTCACACAGTAAGTGTCTCTGGGCTGGATTTGAACTTAGATTTTCCTGGTTCCAGGTCCACTGCTCTCTCTACAGTGCTACCTAACTGCCCCAAACATGGAAAAAGGAACTTGCTATTAAGAATGAGGACTAGAAAAGTCCCTCCTTATGCCTTTAAATTGCTTCTCCCTTGCAGTTCTTTGTTGGTAATGAGTTGCAACTTACTTAGGCCTACCATTGTCTTTGGGTGATTCTCAACTATAATGTCTCAGAAATCACCATTTCATTACTCACAACCGTAATCATAATAAATTAGACAAATTAAATGGATAGTTATTTACAAGACTATAAATTACCAGAACTGATACAGATATTCATAACTTAAGTATTCCAATCTTTGAGGAAGAAATAAGACATCAATAAATTTTTCAGTGGCTCTGATCTCATCCATGTGGTATTCCATATACTAGTGTAGATGGCAACTATCCTTACCTTCATATTGTAAACGATTCTTATCCGTATTTTCCCCTTATCTCAAAAGAAGAATCATACAACAAGCTGAAGTTCTTCTAGGCATTAAAATTTCTTGGGTATGAGAGGGTAGTATGTAGGCTGTTCATTAGCCATGCCACCATCTTTACCAATCACACATTTTCTTAATGTTGACCTTCCTCTTAGCCACTTTTTGCATGAAAGTGGCTCTTGGTACTGTGCTGCAGGCTACTTGTGTTCTCCATCGCCCTTAGGCTTGTGAGATCATGCTATTCTGTGATTTACAGTAGTAAAGAACCACTGGGAAAATATTGATGTTTTTAAAAGCTGACAAATGTTTACTTTCTGTTCTTTTATTTGTTTCTGCCTTGTTAAATAATAGAAGTCTTAATATTTAGGGATAAGATATTACCATTTTCTTGTATTTGATGATTTTCTTTGGTAGTTTATAATTTTTAAATAATTGCTTAAATAGGTTTTTGTATCAGAGTACCTTGGTGTCATTGAAAGTACTGCAGTTTCCCAAAGTCTGACCTGCTTTTCTCTTCCTCCTCAATTCTGGGCCCAACTCATTGTCACCTTGCTATTACTGCAAAACATTAATGTACTGATGGATTAACTCTATAGGCTGCAAATCCAACTGCATTCATAGTATGGGCAGTAGGCATTCCTTATTCACTTTGTTTTTAATCTGATGTCTCTTTTGAGTGGCTATGGATCTCATTGAAGTAGTTCTGTAGTATGCTGGGGTTTAGTGAAGTTAGCACAATTTCATGAAATAGGGTCAAATAGGAGTGCCTGGAGAAATATACCATCTGTAGAGAGTGTCTTTTCATTTTGGGTTCTGCAAAGAACATCCTCATGTTACCTTTTTTTGTCCTAACTTGATATGGATCATTATGTGGTCATTGAACGGAATTTCTGAGATTGTGCCTATCAAGGAATCGTCTGTGTTCTTAACATGTCCATGGTAGATAGTTTGTTGGAGAAGTCCCTTCAAGGTTGCTTTTTGCTCTATAAAGATACTTTAAATGAACAGTAAACACTCTCTATACCATTCAGCCATTGTGCCTTTAAGGTTGTCTTCTCCTATACAAAGTCATCTTTAGTTGTAAGACAGTACAATGTAAATGGAAAAAAACCTGGGAATTATAAGAACTGATTTCAAGTCCCAGCTTTTACTGTTTTACTACTATTTACTATTTTACTCTTTACTACTTGTGTGACCTTGGGTAAGTCACCTGAACTCTGGGGACCTCAGTTTGCTCCTCTGTAAAATGCGGGGTCTAAACTACATGATCTCCAAGATCAATTCCAGCTTCAGACCTGTGATCTTATTATCGTATGTCCTGTCTCATGTTTTTGTTAAGGCTATTTCTGATCCATGCATAGTTCTCATAAAGATTTTATAGAGAGAAGAAAGCAGGCATATGGGTTGATAATTGCTGGTGTTTTCTTCATCACCTTTTTTGTTCATAATAATGCCATCCATGATTATTTTCCCATTCATTTGATACCTTCCACCTTGGATGGCTTGAAAATCAATCCCTTAATACTTTCACAATTGTCGCCTCCAACAGCAAGTCCTTTTGTATGTATTTGCATGGTTGACTCACTCTTCCTGACTTCATCTTTTTAAGTGCTATATTTACCTATTCATGTAGCACATCAAGCACTGTGATACTTGAGTCAAAATGACTGTGTATGTTCTATTTGTAATACATTTATTGTCCTCCTTTTGTTTTCGTCTATAAATTTACTCAGGGTGACTTGGCGTCCTTGAGTCTCACCCCGTGCCTGTGATAGGCATGTTTTTCCACTCTCCTTTTTGCCATTTTACAAGGCAGGAATGCTAAAATTTTCCATTCTCCTTCATAATGTCCTGAAAATGAACTCTACACTAGCACTACCCCCAGCTTCAACATTTCTCCCCTTGGCTGGGAAGCCAAATATTTGCCTGCTAAAGTTTTCTATAGAATATTTGGGCCTCTTTGCTGTAGAGATTGTTTTACATCATTCAGATTTCTGTATGAAACGGTGATAAACAGAGGCTTAAACCTTATCCTTGTCTTAATTTTCAGGATCAGTATCTTAATTAAATACATCATATTAGACTTGCTAAAATTATGTGTAGTGCCTTCTTCTTTTTGATTCTTTCTTCTAGTTTGGTATTGACTTTGACCTTTGCTCTAACTAGTCAATTATCTAACTTCATACCAGTGATTGACTCAGAAATAATTTCTTATCTGTTGAGATGTAGTTGGTTTCATTTTTTAGGATGTTCTTTGCTATGTTCCAGCACCTTCCATCTTTGTCTACCGAAGAACGTATTTATGATATATGGAGAGAGAAGTCTACATAATCTGCAGCTGTTTGACCTCTCTTATTTTTGAGACAGATCCTTGTTTTTCAACACATTTTTCACTGACCTTCTATATGCCCACCTTTGCATTAACATCAACAAATGTCAAAATTATCTCTTGGTTTGATTTGGAGAATCTTGTCCAATTCTTTGTAGAATTTCTCTTTTCCCTTCATTAAATGTGAGTGCACAAGCTGTAGTCATCTTCATGGTGGTCATAAGCACTGTATGGTCCCATAAATTATCTATGTTCTCTCGGGCACATGATCACTGTAACTGATTTATAGGCCTCTTCAAGGAGAATCTGAGCCCTCTTTCCATTTAAGATGTACTTATTGATCTCTTGGTTTTATTTATTGTGAGTGGGGTGATATTAATATTGTTCAGTCCATATAACAGTCTAGTTAGTTGTTAGACAAAGATCTCACATTTAGAGTAACAACAGGTATGTGTATATTTACTGATAGTTTACACACTGTTCTGCCTTAGTATCTTCTGCCCCCCTTTCCTGCTATTCCCCAGTCTACAGACTGAAGGCCATTTATTTCTGGTTTGGTTTTTTTTTTCCTTATGGGCTGCTATGGCCAAAGAATTCCACATCTAGTGGTTAACATGATAGTTGTGAGCCTCTATCTGTTCCCATAGCTAGGCTGGTCTTTAAAAAGTAGGCATGCTCTGTTGCTAGAATCAAACCCAAAGCTATTCTAACTTGGTGTATATCCTATCAGAGCTTTCAGTATCAGTGAATTCCCTTACATACTAAGTACTTAGACCAAAGTGCCAGATGTAATTTTTTTCAAGCATTTAAAGGTGAAATAATTCCTTTAATAAGTAGATTATTTATAAACATTGAGGAATATAGAAGGCTACTACATAATACCCTTTACAAAACAAAGAATTCCATTATTTTTTAAATTGGCAAAAACAAAATTGAAAAAGAAGTTTGAGAAAATTTATCTAGTAAATAAAGAGTCACTATGGCTATTAAAAAGATTAGCTAATAGAATAATATAGCACATAAAAATTATATGTCATGCCTAAGAGGGATTTATAACATATGTAAGGCCATTTCAATATCCAACTTCCTTGTTGTACAAATAAGAAAATTGAGGTATAGATCTTTTAAGTGACTTCCTGAGGCCACATTGATAGGTAATATGTGACTGAACTGAGGTTCAAACCCAGGTCTTGTGATTCCAAATCCAATGCTCCTTCCACTACCATAGGTTCCCAAGGTGGCCAATACCACCCTCCCCCTCCAGATACAGAAACAGTGGAGGGGGTGTTAATATCTCAGGTGCAATTGGGGGATGTTGAATAAAAATCAGAGTTAACCTAACCCCAGGGGGGCACTGAGTAATTTTGTTTTTTTAAGGAACTGTAGGCCAAAGAAGTTTGGGAACCTCTGCACTCATGCTACATATCATTCTATTGTATTAACAAGAAAACTCAGAAAAATATTATGATGATATGAAGAGATGTAAAAATACTCTTTGAAAAAAATAAAACATTCATTGATAATTTTAAAAGAATGACTTTTCTTCCACACAACACAAAGAATCTGCTTGGAACAGAGACAAAATGGTGATTGAACTGATTATTCCCACCAAAATCAAAAACAAAGATGTCTTTGTTCAAATAGAAGTTACCATATTTATTTGACATTGTGTTGGAAATGCTAGTGATCATAACATTAGGAAAAATGGAGGGCTAATAGATTACTTAGAAAATGCACTGTTTTCAAAAAAGAAAAAGAAAAAGCCAAGTTTATCAGGTTGATAGCATGTAAAATCAAAAATCATTTGTGTTTTTACATGCTACCACATCAGACTAATAAAACATTGTTTGTTTTTTAAAAAATTCACTTTGCAAACTAAAACAGTAAATATTTGGTAATTAACTTGACCTTTATAAAGGAAACCATAAAACTTTTGACAAAAAAGCAAAAAAGGCCTAAGAATTAGAGAACTTTCATTGTTCCTAGTTGAACCAGAAAAACAGAGTAAGAATGATAATGTAGTCCACAATGATACACAAATTGAATATGATACCAATAAAATTATTAGTGGACCTCTTTATATAATTATTAAAGTTATAATTAGATGTTCATAAAAAAAAGGATATTATTGTTCTATATAAAATCACAGTGACAAGGAATTCAGAGAAACTGAGGAAGATTTGTACGCACTGGTACAGAATGCAGTGACCACAGCCAGGTAAATGGAGATCAGTGAAAAGATATCAGACCCTGAATAATAATAAAAAAATCAGTGAAGATCCTGAAAAACAGATAATGAAAAGTACTTTCTCCTTCATGGTAGAGATGTGGAGAACTACCAGAACAGCATTTTGTATAAATTGACAATACAATTTCTGTATCAAGATATTTTTGCTTAACATTTTTTTCACAAGGTTTGGTCTGGAGAAGGGTAAAAATGACTGATGTAAAGACAAAAGACATCAATAAAATGCTTTTTCTTTTTTTAAAGAAAAACCAAGCAAGTAAGAAGGCAGCAGAAACTAATAAAGGTGGACTTGTACTTCCAGACCTTAAAACATATCGGTTCACAGTTGTAATCAAAACTTGCTGTTGCTAGGAGAAACAATGGTTGATTAGTGGAAAAAGAAATGTACCTAAAATAAAATCAAATAAAGAGTGTTTAATAAAGCTTTAGAAAATAGAAATCAGGAAAAAAGGATGATCTGTTAATAAATATAGCTGAGAAAAGGAGTTGGCAGTGTGGTTGAAAATAAATTTAGATACATTCCTCATCCCTCAGCCCATCCATGCAGTTCTTGTCATTTTCTCATCCTGTGTATTTTAATAAATTTAATCTGGATCATGGACTTAAACATAGGAAAGATGGAAGAAAATGGAGTGTGTGTGTGTATGTATGTGTTATTTATGTATATGTACATGTGCACATATATGTTATAGAGGACAGATGTTTAAGTTTATCAAAGATACAGTGTGTTTGGGACAAATTAGATGAATTACATAAAAACAGCTTTTTTTATAACAGAAAACAAAAAGCAGACTGAGAAAAATAATTTGTGACAAATGAAATGTAAAAGTTTAAACATCTAAAATTTGAAGGGAACTGATAATAATGAGGGGTACAATCCAGGCTACTGCAAATAAATGGTCAAGATATATGAACAGACAATTTAGAAAGGAAAAAAGCACAAATTGTAAATAATCTGAAAAAAACCATTCAAGCTCACTAATAATCAAAAGAACCAATATTAAAAAATTGAGGTTCCATTTCTCATCCACTACATAAGCAAAAACCACTAAAAGCAGCAAAACTTAATGCTGACAAGGTGTAGAAAAAAGAGCACTGTTAAGAATATAACTGGTGAAGTATTTTTGGAGAGCAATATGGAGGCATACTACAAGACTTAGAAAATATTACTTTTACTCATTTGCCAAGTCTTGTTTATTGATTTTATTTCCACAACATCTCATGCATCTATCCCATTTTCTTTTCCTCAAACAGCCACCACTGTGGTTCAGACCATCATCATGTCCTGCCTTGCTACTTGTTAGGAAATTTTTCTTTACATTGAGCCAGAATTTACTTCTCCAGATTTTTCCCATTGCTTTTTCTTTCCTTCTGAGCTAAGCAGAAAGTGTCCAGTCCTTCTTCCACATAACAGGTCAGATCAGAAAGCATTTGTTAAGCCCTTTCTATGTGTCAGGCACTGTGATAAGCAAAAATATAGAGAGTCCTTGCCATCAAGGAGCTCACACTCTTAATGAGGGAAGACAACACATAAAAGCGACCAGACAAGTTGGGGCAGGAATACTCACTTGGGAGCATTGTGGTGAAATCTGGAGAGTCAGAAGTAGAGCCAGGAGAGGAATGAAGGATGACTGGCCTCAGCCGTTCTTTAAAATGGGGTTCCAAAAGGAACTCACCAGTGGGAGATGGGGCGTGTGATTTTCCAGAATGAGAAGGCCACAGGGGATGAGGGAACTTCTAAGATGAGATGGCAACTGGGTCATAGTGATGAAGTCCAGGAAGTCAGAAACAGAGCTTGGAGAGGTTAGTGATTCAAATACAGCTTTCACCCCTAATAAGATTGATAAAGGATATCTAGGGAATAACTGATAAACTGTTATTAACAGTTGGCCTCCCTGCCTCAGATTTCTGCCCTCACCTATCTACCCTCCACATAACTGCTAAAGTGATGTTCCTAAAGTGTAGACCTAACCATATCACATCTTCTCCTCTTACCTTACCTTTATCACAAAGCTTCTTAACATGTTTTTGTATAATGGACCCCTTTAGAAATCAGATGAAGCCCATGGACTCCTTCTCAGAAGAATGTTTTAAATGCATAAAATACGTAGGATTACAAAGGAAATCAATTATATTGAAATACAGTTAGCAAAATATTAAGAAATCAAGTCCACAAATCCCAAATTAAAAATTCCTATTCCAAAATCAAATGCAAACTTCTCTTGTTGGTACCTAAAATCCTTCACAACCAGGATCCAATCTCCCTTTCCAGCCTTACTATACATTATTTCCCTTCATGAAATTTATAATATAACAATATAACCTCACATAGGTCATCTTGCAAGGAATGTGGCCTGTGCCTTTAAGGTACTCTCCTCACTTCTGCCTCTTAGAATCACTAGTTTCTGTCAAAGCTTAGCTTGAGCACTGCCTGCTACGTAAGGCCTTTCCTGATTACCCCAGGTACTAGTGCCTTTGCCCACCAAAAGCTAACTTTTATTTATTTTGTATTTAACTTACATACCCTTGTATTTGCACGTTACTTCTGATAAAACATAAATTCTGAGGTCAAAGACCTTTCATTTTTGTCTTTGTTTCTACCGGTTCTAACACAGTGCCTGGTACTTAATAAAAGCTATTGATTGAATAATAAAATTAGCATTATTAAGGAATTAGGCACATACCTAAAGAGAAGTTTCTAATACTAAGGGAGTATCTTTTTAAAAAATGATACATCAGTGTAATATAGAATGTCACAGTGCCATTAAGATAAATATGAAGAGTTGAAAGCCATATGAAATAATACAAAACAAAAAAAAAATAGAACTAGTAGACTATAAGACATGTGACCTCCATCTGTGTAGATGTAGAAGGAAAAGCATAAACATATAAACATACATATAAAGATTAATAGACAGTGACCCAGAGAATCTGTTGGAAAAGGCTTCAGGGACCATCTAGTTCAACCTGTACTGACTTTGTACAATATCCCCAAAGAATTGGTATATGTTTGGAGACTTCTACTAATAGGTAATCTCTTGTACTCCAAAATTTTTCTGTAAGCTGAGCTAGAATCTGCCTCTGCAGATGTTTCCCATTGCTTCTAGTTCTTTCCCTGAAGCTTAGGAAACTAAGTTTTATTTTTCTTCCACAAGATAGTGATTCCGTATGAAATATTTGAAGACAACTGTCATGTCACATTCTAACAACATTGATGAAGATACAGAGGGGATAATTATTAAGTTGTTAATGGACATTTTATAGGATGAAATCCAGTTTAAAGATGTAAATAGGCACAAAGTTTTAAAATAGTGGTTTCATCTATTAATTTTTAGTGATGAGAGTAAAAATTATCTGTGATTTCATTGATGTGGGTTCTCATTCACACCATTGCAGATCATACCCTTCCACAAAAATTGCCATAATCAGAAAATTCAAGACCATCACGGACTCCCTCACCTTACCACAGCTAGAAAACCAACATGGTCAGTGCTCCTTAGGAACATCCAGTGTTGTGTCTACTGACCAAGATCTTAGGGTGAGCTGCCTTAATTTGTAGATGTCAGCTGCTACTCACTTGGGACATTGAAGTTGCTGGATTTGGAGTCAGAGGACCTGGGTTCATATTCTGGTTCTGCCATTTTCTACTCTTTGTGATCTTACACAAATCACTTAACTTCTCACATGACAAATGAAGGTATTAGACTAGAGAGACAGTGACAGAGTGGATAGAAATCTGGCCATGAAGCCAGGAAAACTGAGATCCTTTTGAACTCCAAACCTATAATCTTGCCATCATGCTGTTGATCAATCTAGTGATACTTCTCTCTGAATTTAACAAGATAGGTTCTCAGATGAATCGGTCACATAGCCCATATGTGTCAGAGAAAGGAGGACCTGAGTGCAGATCCCTTAATCTCTCAGTGTTTTAGGTAGCCCTCTAAGGAAAGGAAATGCCAGCTTTCGTTGGTAGGAATTTTCTCACTTGGGAGTTCCTTATACTGGTGAAATCACTAGTCCAGCTCCTATCTCTGTCTCTAGACTAGATGACAACTAAAGTTCTTTCCAACTCCAGATCTCTGATCCCTTGATCACATTTTTGGCAGACCTGGAATAAGCCTCTCAGAATTTAGCTAGATTGATGCCTAAACAAGAGACATGAAGTCTGTACTAAGGCTATGTTCAGGCCTAGACCTTGACAACTCAGGACCACCTCCATTTTAGTTTGAGGCTTTAAAGTTCACTAAAAGGGCTTTAGAGAAATAGAGGCAATACAGTTCTTTTTTTAGTTGTGGGGTTTTTTTTCTCTTCCAATTATCCATATACATATATTAAGTACTTACTTAGGTGCAAGTCTTCTTAGATACTAGGATACAAAGACAAAAGTGAAAACAGTTCCTTCAAGGAATTTTACAATCTTGCCAGGGAAACAATATGTATACAAAAAAGATGCAAGATAATTAGACCTAGGGTTGTCCTGAAGCATCAGCAGGTTCGAGGACCAAGGAAACATAGTACTTAAACTGAGTTTTGAGGGAAACCAAGGATTTTGAGAGATGGGTGTGAGGTGAATAAGGGAAACAGCCTTTTCAAAGATCTGTAATTGTGATAGACTAGTTTAAGTAGACCACAGTGTATGTAGAGAGGAACAACGTACAATAAGATTGGAAGGTGGGTTGGGCACATGTTATGAAGAGATTTAAATAATAAACAGTTTATATTTGATCCGGGAATCACTGAAATATATTAACTAAGAGATTAATAGGATCAGATTTTGGGAAAATCAATTTGGCAGCTGTGGAAAGGAGGGTGGGTTGGGGAAAGGAGAAATTTGACCCAGAGAGACAAGTTAGGAAGCTGTTGTAAGAGTCCAGGCAGAAGTTGCGGGGCCTAAACTGAAGTGGAAGCTGTTTGGGTACAGGGAAGAGATGCAAGGCATAGAAACAAGATTTGGTAGCTGAGCGTAAGAGAGTGAGAAGTCAAAGATGATGTCAGTGTAACGATTTGCCGTGAGGGCAGCACGTATCAGGATAGATAGATGTAGTGAAACATTGTTTTTAGTGAGGACCTGTGATTGGACAAGTGTAGGCACTCTGATGAGCAAACTCCTTTTCCTAAAGCAGATCAGCAGTTGTTCTGTTATAGTCTTAGAAATGCTTGGGCCAATGAGATACATGGTAGTTTGTCTAGTGGCACACAGCCCATATATGTCAGGCAGGACTTGAATTTAGGTCTTCCTGACTCTGAGACAATCTCTAGCTGTGAGGCCACTCTGTCTCTCTATATTCACCATTTGTTTACAATAACACATTAACGGTGACATAATCATAATTTAAACCATTATTCCTTAAATAATATGACATGTAATAGTAAGGTTGTTTCATTAAGGCACTTAGGCTGCTGGAAAATTTAGTCTATAGTGCTATTGATGGTTGCCTTTTCTATTATAGGAGAGAGTCAGAAAGGAGAAATCATTCATTAGCTCGTCATGCGGACATCCTTGCTGCTGTAGAAACAAGGCTCTCACTGTTGAATATGACTTTCATGAAGTATGTGGATTCCAATCTCTGTTGCTTCATTCCAGGAAAGGTAAAATAATGGCTTACCCTAGAACTGGGAGACTTAAGTACTGCCAAATGGTGAATCCTGTTTCTGTAAAACTGTTTTGACAAAATGCAGGATTTTACCATTTTCATCAGAAATTTCTTCTATCACTCTAAGTTTCTGTTAATTGGTTTATGTATACATGTGCGTGCATGCACCCACACACATACACACATATTTGAGTCACTGTCCAAGTATATAATCTTTCAAGTAATCAAAGGCTTAATGATGTCCCTAAGTTTATCAACATTCCTTTCAATAGAACTTGTGTTACGTTTTATTTCATATTGTAGCAGAAGGAAAAGTGTTTCAAAGTCACACTACAGAGTTCCAAACTTGGAGTTGTGGGAGGGAAATGCTTTATAGAGATACATTCAAAACTAAGTCCAACTGATATTTAATACAGAACCAGGCATACCATGTCCATTTATTAATTGTTTTTAAAATACCCCAGAAGTCAAGTATCTTACATTTGCCTCGGTTGTCCCACTTGGATCAAATAAGATAATAGCGTAGTGCCTGGCACATAGTCAGAGTATGTAAGTGTTAGTCGTTATTATTGTCATTGTTACTTTGTGACTTCAAGTCCACATGATCTAAAGTCAGGTAGATTTAGGAAAAAAGGAGAGGATATGAAGTTGAAGTTTATTTTGCCACTTATTATAATTTTTGCAAAAAGTTTTGATAAGAAAAAGAGTTGAAACTAGTAGTTGATGAGGTTTAGGGATTATATAAATGTGAATTGTATCTGTTATTCTTTCTCTCTTATGACTTATGGATACGTGATAGTACAATTTGTCAGATTCCACTCAGACATTTAATTTCTGTGTGACTCTGTGTGATTTGCCCAAAATTACACAGATAGTAAGTGGCAAAGCAGCTACTTGAACCAGGACCTTTGTTTCCAAATCCAGTGTTCATGCCTTATTATTATGATGTTCAGTAGCAAAACCTATGGCCTCAGGTGCTTATATACAGATGCACAAAGCATGCATAATAAAGTTAACTCTAGTAATTGAGGTAAATTTGACCATAGGCCATCTGTTAAAATTGGTAGGATGGGTTTGGATGGTAGGTGGGATGATGACTAGACTAGAGCTTTAGCAGTCTCTTTCTTATTCAAAAGAAATTGAATAGATAAAACAATGGATGGGAAGGACCAAAAAGCATTGTATAGTAAATATATATAAGAAAAACTAGATTGGTGTAGAAATGGGAAGGAAAAGAATGGTGACACACATTTTGGTGAGCATTAAATGGAAAAAGGAGAAAAAGATCACCAGGAAAAACGTATAAATGAAGCAACAACCAAATCAATGCAAGAAAACCCAAAAGATAAGCTCAACTGAGTAATAGACATATGCTGTCTGAAAATTAAAGAATTGCATTCATTTTTTAAAAGTCCCAAGAAAAATAATTAGGAAGATATCAATGTAACCAAATACATTTTTCTCAGCCTACATCGAAGAAAATGTATAAAAATGGAAAATAGCCTAAAAGACATTGAAACTTTAGGGAAGACAGCAAAGAGCAAAATAATTGTGAAAAAGAAAATGCAGAAGATAATGCAAGTGTTTTGGAAGAAATGAGCTCATTTCACTGTAGTACAAAAAATATTTAGGAAAAATATGTAAAGTCACAGATCTATAGAGATCAAATGTCAGAATTATCAATACATCCTTAACACAACCAAAAAAAGAAATCAGGCCACTTCATTTCAAGAAATTTTCAAGTAATATATTTTTCAAGTAATACATTTATTCCTTAAATAAATATATTTTAAGAAATTATTCAAGAAAAACCTCTTCCAGAGCTATTGACAAAGAACATATAACACTCCAAAAAGAAAGAATTCACAGAAGTCCTCTTAGGAGAAACTTAAAATTGAACTCACCCAGACACATCATTATCAAGTGTCCCATAAATATTGTTAATTCAGCATGCCCCAAATTGAACTAATCTTCCCTCCCCATCCCCACTCTCACCCCATACCTTGACTTCTCTATTACTGTCTAGGGTACCACCACCATTCTCCAGTCAACCAGGCTTACAATTGTAAGTAATTGAAGGGCTCCTTAGTCTTTCTCATCTCTCATTTCCAAACTGTTGCCAAGTCCAGTCCGTTCTCCTTTCAAAACCTCTATTACTGCCTCTGTTTGCTTCTCAAAGTCCTTGTCCCTTCCTACATTTCCAGTATTCTTACAGTATTTCCCACTGCGCACTTTGCAATCCATTGATATGGGCCTACTTAGTGTTCCTTCCATATCTCACAACTCTGTGCATTTTCAGACTGTTCTCCATGCCAAAATGTCTCCCTCCTGATCTTCACCTCTTGGCTTTACAGGGTTCCTTCAAGTCTCCACTGAAATCCAACTTTCTACAACAGTCCTTTCCCGGGCCCTCTGATGCCTTTCCTTTGAGATTACTTCTCATTTACCCTGTACCTATCTTGTATGTACGTAGTTCTTTGCATGTTTTCTCCCCATTAGAATATGAACTCTGTGGGAGCAGAGATTTTTTTTTTTACTTTTTTTTGTATCCCCAGGACTGAACACAGGACATAAGACAGAGTAAGCACTTTTAGATATTTATTGACTTGAACAAATGAAAATCCTTAGAGCTGCTAGGAAGAAAAATCAAATTAATTATATATCAAGTATCATTCATTATCACCAGATTTGTCCACTCTTTCAAAAAGAGAAGAAACTAGAGAAGTTGAAATATGACATGATTTAACAAAAAAAGTTTGGCTACAGATACAGTTGTAAAATTAAGTTATGTTACTTTCTGCTAAATATAGCAAAAAATAGAAGATAAGTGAAATCTAATATTTGTAACATTAAATGTAAACAGACAGTTTCACTGTTAATGAAAAAAGATTTAGGTTCATTTGAAATGCTAGTCATGTAATAATAGTCGATTAAAAACTGGCTGTAACAGTGATGACATTCAGTAAAGTCGAATTCAAACTAAACTGCATTGAGAAATAGTATTTAATATCCTAAAAAAGAACAGTTATAAATATTTTTCTATTTTAAATTTACATATACAAAGTCAAATTCATAAAATACCTTACACTTATAAAACATAAGAATAGAAAATTAATCATCATTAGCAATGTCAGCCCCTAATTGGTTCTCCATACACACACTGCTAGTGTCTTATCTCTGAGATGACTTCTCATTTACATATACCTTATATGAATATAATTGTTTCTATATTGCCTTCCATGAGAATGGGATCTCTGAGGGCAGGGGTTGTGTTTTTACCTTTCTTTGGATCTCCATGGTTTAGCACAGTGCCTAGAACATTGTGAGTACTTAATAAATGCTTGTTGAATGATAGAATTTCTTTTGATCTACTAATTATGCGTATTTGTAACAAGAGTTTGGTTTTTCTTTTTACCATTGGAAGGTGAGGGGGAGAACATCGATTTTTATTCATTTAAAAAATTTTAATTTAAGTAGTAAATGCTTTTTTCTCACTGACCATTATCAAAACATAATAATCAAGCAAAGGATGAACATAGGTTACAGAATTAAACAGATTAATGAATAAGTTATACCATACAAATATAGTGGAGATGTAATAGAAAAATTAGGAAAAATACCTTTTTTTCAAAGAAATACGGGGAAAATTTTGGGAAGTATGTGACAGTGTGACAGAATTCAGAGACTCCCCGATCTCCTGAAAATACTGTATGAAGGCTTAAAGCTATCCTGATCTAAGGGATGAAAAGAATCACCAGTAGACTTCCCTGTTTAACCCAGGAATCTACAGAGAAGACCACAAAGTCTTACAGAGAGATCCTGACATAGGCAAATCTGGGCAGATCCCAGGGAGCAGAATATAAGCAACATCTGGAGCCTTCCCGGGAAGTCCCAGCATTCTTTGTTCACACTCTACAGCACCAGAGCTCATATACCCTGTGGCTGCTAGAGGGCAACCGTGAGGTATTCTGTGTGAGTCCAGCACATCACTCCCTGCCTAAAGCAAACAGCATTCCCCAAGTCAGTGGCTGGGTATCTGAGCCCACTTTTGGAGAAAGCAGCCTCTGGGCATTCTGGACAGATCCAATGTAGCACTCCTAGACTGAGCCAAACAGATCCTGAGGCTGGCCCAGGCGCAGTAGCCCCTAAACTCACTCCTAACCTAGCGAAGAGAACAGTCTTTATCATTCCAGTTAGTATTTATTGTGGTAGCAGTGGCCCAGACATAGCTGTAAGAGAAAGAACATAGACAAAATACAGTCCCTGGAGCCTATGACTGAGACCTAACACAACAGTAGCCCTTGACCCCCTAATCAGCTTGATGGAAGGACCAGCTTCCTATATTGTATATAATATGTAATATAATAGAGCAGGGAGAGTCCCAGAGCCCTTATGACTAGAGAGCCCCCAGGCAGAGCTCAACACCAGAGTAGACCTGGAGCCCCTTGATGGAAGGGCCTAATCTAGCCCACTGTAATTAGCATGAGGCAGGTAGGCCCTGCCCAGCCCGTTCCGTTTCAGAACTTGACCCAACAGTGGCTTTATGGCAACAGGGACTGTTGGAGTACCTGGAGGAAATGAAACAAGAGAGATAGAATGTGAAAATTAGGGAGTAAAGAATGGCAAGGAAAATTGACATCTTAGAACGGATTATGGAAAGCCTTACTAAAGAAATGGAATGCCCTGAAAAGTAGAATAGGCCAGACAGAAAACATTGATTCAGTAAGACAAGAAATATAAGAGTCAAGAAAAAGAAGAAAATATACATCAATCTTCACTCAGATTTCATCATTTCTCTTTCTGGAGATGAATAGTATGTTTCATCATGAGTCTTTAGAATTATGGTTGGTCGGGGGGCGGAGCCAAGATGGCGGAGTAGAAGGACGCACATTTACGAGCTCCGAAACCAAAGCCCATAGAATTAATGTAAAAAGAGTCCCCCATAGCTTCTGGGTGAATACAGGGGGGGAAGAAGCAGAGTGGAAGAGATTTCCGTTCCAGGGAGCCCTGAAGTCCCGTCCCCTGGGTCCGGCGCGCCCCGGAAAGTAAACCCGACCCCCAGCGCTGCCCTGGCCGGGGCTGCAGAGAAGCTGATCCGAGCAGGCTTCAGAGACGGACGCTCCAGCAGCCGGGAAAGTCCCTCCGCCCACAGAAGCAGGTCAGTGAGAGAGGCTGGGCTGAAGGAGAGGGGAAGCGGGGCCTCTCCGTGACTCGGGCCCCCTCGAGAGGAAGCAGCGGCGGCGGCGGGGACGGGGGCAGGAAGCGGCGGAGGCAGAGGTGTGGGCGGCGGCTGAGGCGGCAGCGGCCCAGGACTCAGGAATCCCCCAGCAGCAGGCAGGATCTTCATTACGGAAGATTCCCGCATAAAACCGGACAGAGCTGAGCCTGGGAGACGGCCCGGCCCCCACCCCGCTCTGTTACTGAAGGCTTCTGCTTAAAGCCCCCAAGAGAGCGGGATTTGGAAGGCGGGCCCCCCACCCCGCCCCCACCCGTTCCATTCCAGAAAGTCTCTGCATAAAACCCCCGAGGGATCAGAATCTCGGAGGCAGCCCTGGCCCCACCCCAGCACCTGAACTAAAGCTCACTGATTGACAGCCAGCAGGAGGAAAGCCCATTTAAATCTCAGAGGCCAAGCACTAGCTGGGCGGATCCAGGTGGGGGTGGAAAGGAATCTCAGAAGTCAAGTAACTGGCTGGGAAAATGCCTAGAAAAGGGAAGAAAAATAAGACTTTAGAGAGTTTTTTCCAACAAATGCAAATGATCCCAACCTTCGGATCTGACGAAGATGAGGACGTATTCTTGCCATCAGGGAAAGACGTGGAGGGCGGGGCCTCAGTACCCCAGACACCCCAGGGGGGTGGTGGGTGGGCTCAGGCCCTGGAAGAGCTCAAAAAGGATTTTGAAAAGCAAGTTAGACAGGTGGAGGAAAAACTGGAAAGAGAAATGTCAGAGATGCAACAAAAGTATGAAAAACAGGTCAATACCTTGGTAAAGGAGACCCAAAAAAATGCTGAGGAAATTAATACCTTGAAAAATAGGCTCACCCAATTGGCAAAGGAGGTTCAAAAAGCCAATGAGGAGAAGAATGCTTTCAAAAGCAGAATGAGCCAAATGGAAAAAGAGGCTCAAAAGCTCACTGAATTTAATAGTTCTCTCAAAATTAGAATGGAACAGATGGAGTCTAATGACTTTATGAGAAACCAAGAAATCACCAAACAAAACCAAAAGAACGAAAAAATGGAAGAGAATGTGAAATATCTCATGGGAAAAACAACTGACCTGGAAAATAGATCCAGGAGAGACAATTTAAAAATTATGGGACTACCTGAAAGTCATGATCAAAAAAAGAGCCTAGACATCATCTTCCATGAAATTATCAAGGAAAACTGCCCTGACATTCTAGAACCAGAGGGCAAAATAAGTATTGAAAGAATCCATCGATCACCACCTGAAAGAGATCCAAAAAGAGAAACTCCTAGGAACATTGTGGCCAAATTCTAGAACTCCCAGCTCAAGGAAAAAATCTTACAAGCAGCTAGAAAGAAACAATTCCAGTACTGTGGAAATACAATCAGGATAACCCAAGATCTAGTAGCTTCTACTAAGGGATCGAAGGGCGTGGAATAGGATATTCCAGAAGGCAAAGGAACTAGGACTCAAACCAAGAATCACCTACCCAGCTAAACTGAGTATAATACTTCAAGGGAAAATATGGTCTTTCAATGAAACAGAGGACTTTCAAGCATTCTTGATGAAAAAACCAGAGCTGAAAAGAAAATTTGACTTTCAAACACAAGAATGAGAAGAAGCATGAAAAAGTAAACAGCAAAGAGAAGTCTTAAGGGACTTACCATGAGTGAACTGTTTACATTCCTACATGGAAAGACAATATTTGTAACTCTTAAAACTTTTCAGTATCTGGGTAGTTGGTGGGACCACACATACACATGTACATGCATGCACACACATACACACATGCACACACATACAGAGATAGAGAGCACAGATTGAACTGAATAGGATGGGACCATACCTTAAAAGAGACTAGGGTAAATGGTGAGAGAGAAATGTAGGGGGAGAGAAAGGGAAGGGGGTAACTATATGTCATTTAAGAGGCAGGTAGGAGTTTTTCTTAGTGGAGGGAAAAAGAGGAGAGCTGAGAAAAAAAACAAAACAAAACAAGAAGTTTACCCTCATCACATTTGACTAAATGAAGGAGTGAAATGCACACTCATTTTGGTATGAAAACCTATCTTACAGTATAAGAAAGTGGGGGAGAAAGAGATATTGCAAGGGGGGGATGATGGAAGGGAGGGCAAAGGGAGGAGGGAGCAATTTGAAGTCAACACTTGGGGAGGGACAGGATCAAAAGACAGAAGAGAAACAATGAGGGGCAGGTTAGGAGGGATGGTAATCCAGTTAGTCTTACACAACACGACTATCAGGGAGGTCATTGGCAAAACTACACAGATATGACCTATATTGAATTGCCTGCTGTCCCAAAGGGAATGGGTGGGGAGGGAGGGATGAGGAGAATTTGGAACTCAAAGTTTTAGGAACAACTGTTTAGTATTGTTGTTTCAACTAGGAAAGAAGACATATAGTTAAGGAGGAATAGAAAGTCATCTGGCCCTACAGGAGAAAAGAGAAGATGGAGACAAGAGAAGGGAGAGATGACAGAAGAGAGGGCAGATTGGAGCTAGGGAAAATTAGATTGCTTGGGGTATTGGGGTGGGGGGAGGGGATAAAAGGGGAGAAAATTTGGAACCCAAAAATTTGTGAAAATGAATGTAAAAAATTAAATAAATAAATAAATAGATAGATAGATAAATAAATAAATAAAGATTAGAAAATAGAATAAAAAAAGAAGAAAAAAAAAGAATTATGGTTGGTCATTTGTGTTGATCAGAATTACTAAATCAGAATTGATAATTTTTAAAATTTTTAATTTTTTTTCAAATGTATAGACTTTTATTTTTCATTTCCAAATTTTTACCTCTTCCCCTATCCAATAAAAAGGAAGAAAAACCCTCACCTCTTATAAAAAAAAAAGGGCAGGGAAAAAATATGCACTCAATTTGCAATCTGAGTTCATAAGTTCTCTTACTGGAGGTTGATGGTATGTTTCATTATGAGTTCGCTGGAATTGTGATAGGTCATTGTGTTGATCAGTTGCTAAGTCTTTCAAAGCTGATTATAACATTGCAGTTACAATATAAATTGTTCTGCCACTTCTGCTCATTTCACTTTGCATTGAAACTATTCCTTTTGTCATTTCTTATAGCATAGCACTAGTCTGTCACCTTCATATATTATAACTTGTTCAGCATTTCCTCAATTGATGGGCGTCCAGTCAGTTTCCAATTATTTGTGAAGAGCTGCTATAAATATTTTTGTACATATAAGTCCTTTTCCTTTTTCTTTGATCTGTTTGGGATAAAAACCTTGTAGCAGTATCACTGGGTCAAAGGATAAGTACAATTTAATTAGTTTTTGGTTCACAGTTCCAAGTTGCTTTCCTGTATGTTAGACTGCTTCACAATTCCATCAACAGTGCATTAGTGCACCTGTCTTCCCATATCCCCTACAGGTTTTGTCCTTTTCCTTTTTTTGTCATCTTAGCCAATCTGTTGTTTTAATTTGCATTTCTCTAATTGTTAGTGGTTGAGAGTATTTTTTCATAGAACTGTTGATAGCTTGGATTTCTTCCTCTGAAAATGGCTCATTCTTATCCTTTGACAGCTTATCAGTTGGGAAATGATTCTTACTGTTAATTAGATGTAGTTCTCTATATGTTTTAGAAATGAGACCTTTATCAGAGATACACTACAAGGATTTTACCCTGTTTCCCGCTTTTCTTTTCATTTTAGCTACATTGATTTTGTTTATGCAAAACCTTTTAATTTCATATAATCAAAATTATCCATTTCATTTCCTGTGAACCTCTATCTCCCCCTTTTTTGGTCAACTCTTCCCCTCTATCCATAGATCTGATAGGTAATTTCTTCCATGTTATATTAAATTTTATATATATATGTATGTATACAAACACACACTTAAACACATCACCTTTTATGTCTAAATCGTGCACCCATTTTGAGCTTGATATATATTGAGGTGTTGGTCTGTGCCTGCTTTTTGCCAGCTTTCCTAGCAGCTTTCCAGTTTTCCGAGCAGTTTTTGTCAGTAAGTGAGTTCTTGCCCCAGTTGTTGGGATCTTTAGGTTTATCAAACATTAGGTTACTGTGGTTATTTGTTTCTGTATAGTGTATACCTAATCTATTCTATTGATCAAACTCTTTTTCTTACCCAATACCAAATTGTTTTGATGATTATAGATTTATGGTATAGTTTGAGCCCTGGTACTTCTTGTTCTCCTTCCCTCCCCTTTTTTTTATTGATTCTATTGATATTACTCCTCCAGATGAATTTTGTTATGATTTTTTTTCTAACTCCATAAAGTAATTCTTTGGTTATTTGATTGATATGGCACTGAATAAGTAAATTAATGTAGGTAGTATTGTCATTTTTATTGTATTGGCTCAGCCAACTCATGAGCAATTAATATTTTCCCAATTACTTAGGTGTCTTTTATTTGCGTGAATAGTATTTTGTAATTCTTTTTCCTCTGTGTGTCTTGCAGAAAGACTCCAAAGTATTTTATACTGTCTGTAGTTATTTTAAATAAGGGCAGCTAGGTGGTGCAATGGATAAGAGCACCAGTGCAGGAGTCAGGAGGACCTGAGTTCAAATCTCACCTCAGATACTTGACACTCACTAGCTGTGTGACCTTGGGCAAGTCACTTAGCCCCAGTTGCCTCATCCTGGGTCATCTCCATTCATCCTGATGAATATTTGGTCACTGGATTCAGATGGCTCTGGAGGAGAAGTGAGGCTGGTGACCTGCACAGCCCTCCTTTACTAAAAACAAAGTCAAGTGCAAGTCTTGTCATTATTTCTCTGATGGTATGGTCTTCTTTGGCAGCAAAGGACGAACACACACAGTTATTTTAAATGGATTTTCTCTATCTCTGCTGGCTTTTGTTAGTAATATACAGAAATAATGATAATTTGTGTAGGTTTATTTTGTAGCCTGAAACTTTATTGGGGTTGACTCTTTAGGACTCTCTGAGTAAACCATCCTATCATCTTCAAAGAGTGATAGTTTGTTTCTTCATTGTCTACACTTATTCTTTCAGTGTCTTAATAGTACTCTATTCCAATAGCTACCGTTTCTTATATTATATTGAATAATAATGGTGATAATGGACATCCTTGCTTCACCCCCAAACTTGTTGGAAAAGACTCTAGATTAACGTGTCACTACTTATTATTTTAAGGAAAGTTCCATTTATTCCTATGTTTTCTAGTGTTAAAAGAAATGGGTATTGTATTTTGTCAAAAGTTTTTCTATATGTCTAGAAATAATTGTATGATATTTGTTTGTTAACATGATCATTGTGCTTACAGTGTAGCTAATATGAAACCACTCCTGCATTCTTTGCATAAATTCATTCTGGTTATAGCATATAATTGCTGAAATCTTCTTGCTAATATTTTATTTAAAAATTTTTGCATCAGTATTCATTAGGAAAATTGATCTGTGACTTTCTGTTTGTTTTAACTCTCCCTGGTTTAGATGTCAAGACCATATCTGTGACAAAGAAGGAATTTGGTAGGATTCCTTCTTTACCTATTTCTTCAACCAGTTTATATAGTATTGGAATTAATTGTTCTTTAAATGTTTGGTAGAATTTCCTTCTAAATCCATCTGGTGCTGGGGTCCTTTCTTATGGAGTTTATTTATGGCTTATACAATTTCTTTTTCTAAGATAGGATATCTAAGTATCCTATTTTCTCTGTGGGCAATTTATTTTTGTAAATATTCATCCATTTCATTAAGATTATCAGTTTCATTGGCATATAGTTGGCCAAAATAGCTCCTAATAGTTGCTTTTATTTCGTCTTTATTGGTTGTGAATTCACTTCTTTCATTTTTGATACTGATAATTTGTTTTTCCTTTTTTAAAAAAATCAAATTAGGTAATGGTTTATCTAATTTATTAAGGTTACTTTTTCCCCCCAGAAAACTAGCTCCTGGTTTTATTTGTTTAATTTTTGGTTTTACTTTCAAATTTGTTAATCCTTTGATTTCCAGGACTTCTATTTTAGTGCTTAATTGGGAGTTTTTAATTAGTTGGCATTCTAATTTTTTAGTTGCATGCCTGATTTGTTGGTCTGCTCTTTCTCTCTTTTATTAAAATGTGTTTAGAGTTATAGTTTTTCCCCTACAAATTTGGCTTTATCCCACAAATTTGGACATGTCTTATTGTTGTCATTACCTTTAATGAAATTATTGATTATTTCTGATTGTTCTTTGACCTACTCATTCTTTTGGATTAGATTATTTAGTTTCCAATTAATCCTTAGTCTTTGCTTCAAAGGCTCTTTATTTATTGAATAATTTTTATTGAATTATGGTCAGAAAAAAAGATATTTTTAATCTGCTTTTCTGAATTTGCTTATGAGATTTTTATGCCCTCATACATGGTCATTTTTTGTAAAGGTGCCATGTACAGCTGAGGTAAATTCCTTTCTGTTCCCATTCACTGATCTCCAGAGATCTATCATATCTAATTTTACTAAAATTCTATTTTCCTCCTTTACTTCTTTCTTGTTTATTTTATGGTTAGATGTATCTGTGTTTAAGAAGGGTAAAAATGAGGTTCCCCATGGTTATGTTTTTACTTTCTGTTTCCTCTTGTAATTCAACTTTTGCTTTAAGAATTTAGGTGCTATGGCATTTAGTATGTATATGTTCAGTATTAATATTAATTCGTTATCTATGGTACCTTTTAGTAAATTGTAATTTTCCTGTTTATTTCTTTTAATTAGATTTGCTTTTGCTTGAGATCATGCCTGCCTTTTTTACTTCAACAGAATCATAACAGATTCTGTTTTGGTTCCTTATTTTAACTCTGTGTGTATCTTTTTCTTTCAAGTGCATTTCTTGTAAACAGTATGTTGCTGGATTCTGGTTTTAATCCCTTCTGATATCCTCTTCCATTTTATGGGTGAGTTCATCCCATTCATGTTCACAGTTATGGTTGATAACTGTGTATTTCCCTACATCCTATTCTGTTATACAAATTCTTTTCTTTTTAACCCTGTCCCCCTTTAAGAATGTTTTATTCTGACCACTGTCTCCCTTAATCTATCCATCTTTTTATCTCTACCCCTCCTTTCTCTAAATCCCTTTCCCTTGTACTTCCCTGTTGGGTAAAATGAATTTCTATACCCAACTCTGTGTGTGTGTGTGTGTGTGTGTGTGTGTGTGTGTGTGTGTATATATATATATATATATGTATGTATGTATGTATGTATGTATTCTCCACTCTTTGGACCACTTCAAATGATAATGAATGCATCTTTCTTTTTCACCCTTTTATTCTTTTGAGATCATCCAAACAGTATCATACCCAGACTCTTTGTTTAGTTAGGGGTCCCTCAACACCCCTGGTGATGATAAAGTTCTCAGGGAATACATGTATCATTTCCCCATATAATAATGAAAACAGTTTAACTTTTTTTGTTTCTTATGATTTCTCATGTATACCTTTTCATGCTTCTCTTGAGTGCTGTCTTTGAATGTCAGATTTTCTATTTGACTCTGATCTTTTTATCAGGAATTCTTGGAAGTCCTCTATTTCATTAAATGTCTATTTTTACCTCTACAGGTTTATACTCCGTTTTGATGGGTCTTTTATTCTTGTTTGTAATCTTAGATCTGTTTCCTTCTGGAATATCATATCCTTTATAGTGGTGACTGCTAAATATTGTGTGACTCTGATTATGGGTCCATGATTATTGAATTCTTCCTTTTGAATTCTTAATGTTTCTCCTTGACTTGGGGGTTTTGGATTTTGGCTAAAATACTCTTGAGAGTTTTCATTTTGGGATTTCTTTTCAGTGGTGACCAGTGAATTCTTTCACTTTCTATGTTGCCCTCTGGTTGATTCTAAGATATCTGGGCAACTTTCCTTTATAATTTCATGAAATATGATGTCTGGTCTCTTTTTTTCCCCATGGCTCTCAGGTAGATCAACGATTCTTAAATTTTCTCACCTCATTCTGTTTTCCAAGTCAGTTGTTTTTCCTATGCAGATATTTAATATTTTCTTTTCTTTTTTCAGTCTTTTGACTTTGTTTTATTATTTCCTCAGGTCTCATGAATTCCTTAGGTCTTATTTGGTGAATTCTTATTTTTAAGAAATTACTTTTTTTGGTGAGGTGTTTTGTATATATTTTTTCAAACCATTCTCTTTTCATAAACTTTCTTGGATAATTCTCATTATTTTTCCAACTTTTCCTCTATCACTCACTCTTGTATGGTTTAAATCAAATTTTTTAACCTTTTCTATCTCTTTTTTTTTTAAGCACCTTAACTTTTCTAGGAATTTTTGATTGGTTTGTATCCAGTCTGCATTTTTCTTTGAGGCTTTGCTTGTAAGTATTGTCTACCTGTGTATTCTTATGTAATATTAGGAGATAATTATGACATGATTTTCCTTCCCCTCCTCTAATGTATTCCTCTTCCCTTCTCTTTCCAGTCTTCTGGTAATCAAGACATAACAGAACTACTCTGAGGCTTTGTCTAATTTGAATCTCTCTGTGACCTCTGATGATTATAGGTTTCAAAGGGGACCTATATTTCATCTCCCCCCATTAGAATGTCAGCAATTAAAAACATTGTTCATTCTTGTTTGCCTTTTTAGTGTTTCCTCTTTCTCTTTTATGTTTCCCTGTGTTTGAACTTCACAGTTTGTATGCAGCTCTGATCTCTACATAAAGAATGCTTGAAAGTTCTCTCTTCACTCAAGGTTCATTTTTTTCACCTATAGAGTTATATTCATTTTTCTGGGTAATTTATCCTTGGCTAGAATCTATATCTTTTGCCTTCTGGAATATCATATTCCAAATTCTCTGCTTCTTTACAGTGGTGGCTACCAAATTGTGGATAATTCTGACTATACTTCAGTACTTGAATTCTTTCTTTCTGGGTACTTGGATTATTTTTTTTTACCTGGAAGCTCAGGATTTTGGCTATAATGTTTCTGGGAGTTTTCATTAGGGAATTTCTTTTGGGGTGTAATTGGTGGATTCTTCCTATTTCTCCTTTAGTCTCTAGTTCTGAGAGATCTGAGCAATTTTCTTGAAAGATAATATCTAGGCTCTTTTTGGTCATGGTTTCAGGTAGTACACTGATTCTTTGATTTTTTTTTTTTCTCTTCCATCTGTTTTCTAGGTCATTTGTTTTTTGCTATGAGATACCTTTATTTTTTTCAGTGGTTTTACTTTGTTTTAATATTTCTTGTTATCTCATGAAATCATTAACTTCTCTTTCAATCCATAAACATTATTAAACACCTAACATATGGTACCAGACACTCCAATACTGAAACTATCCCCTCTTATCATTTCTTACAGCACAATTCTATCCTATCACCTTCATATACTGTAATTTGTTATCCATTCCCCAGTTGATGGGCATCCCTTCAGTTTCAAATTCTTTGTGAAGAGCGGCTATAAATATTTTGTACCTATAATGGGTCCTTTTCGTCATTCTTTGATCTCTGATCTGTGAGGATTCGCTATGATTTTCTTTTTTCCTCAGATTTCCCCATCAGGATTTTGTCTGGTGCATTTTTTAGTTCTTTTTGGAGGAGTTTCATGTGGGGAATTCATTGTACTGCTTCCTGATATTCTACCGTTTTGGCTCCACTTTCAAAGCCTTATTATATTAACTTCTCTAATGATATAAATATATGTTACAGCAACTTTAAGGTACCACTTTGTACATATCTAGGGAAAAAAATTAAATTTTAAATGATGGGCAGCTTGGGCAGGAGAGTGACGTTCAACTCAAGATATCCACAAGGCAAAGCCTTGTGTAATATATTTTGTTGACTGTTGAATTTTGTTCCAGTATCAAACATGAACTAAATGCCAAGGGACTGGCCTGAATCAGGCCCCTCTAAGATCAGCCAAATGGGATGCAGAGAGACTTCTGATATGAAATGGGGCAGCAGAAAGAGTGCCCAGAACAGTAGCCAGGGAAAAGGTGTGGGCTTTGAGGAGAGAGCACCCAAGTCAGAGATTAGACTGGTATAAGAGGAACACACAGAATGCTCACTATAAGCCCAGTTCACTCTTGAGGTCTTCAGATAAAACTAGTATTTTGAAATCATAACTCCCAGAGGAGTTCATGGGAATCTCTTGGACTTTAGGATCATAGTAAATTTTCTGGGGATTTACCATTCTCATCTTTCTCTATTTATTGTTATAATTTTGTTGTGAAATTGATTAGTCGTGTCTATGTGACCCCCGTTTGGGGTTTTCTTGGCAAAGATACTGGAGTGGTTTGCCATTCCTTTCTTCAGTTCATTTTACAGATGATGAAACTGAGGCAGACAGGGTTAAGTGACTTGCCCTGGGTCACACAGCTAATAAGTGTCTGAGACAGGATTTGAACTCAGGTCCTGCTGATTCCAGGGCCTTCACTCTCACCTAGCTGCCCTCTTGTTATAATACCTCTGATTTATTTTTGTCCAGCTGACTGAAAGTATAGAATTGATACCACTTTCTAGGCTGCCCAATGCATAATTGTGGGGTTCTGGGTGAGGGCCCTGCTCAGATTGAGATAAATCTACACGAGGTGATAGTAAAGTGTTTGTGCCCCTGTTGCCCTGACACAAGCCTTAAGTGGAAAACAAAGAACAAGGGAGATGCAGCACATAAGACAGTCTATATCCTATCTGGCCACCAGAGGGCTCTACCCCAAGTGATGACCTGCAGGGACAAGATTTGCAGGCTTGGTGAATTCTGAGAAGAAAGGCTAGGCCATATAAGGTTTTAAAATACACTGGCCCAGCATTATTTACTCTCTACCTTTAGGCTCCTCACTTCTTTGAAGGTGCCAGAGATGTGAATGGGTAAAAAAATCTTGGAAGTTTTAGGTGAAAGACAGGATCACCCAAATCTCCTTTTCCTGAGACTAGCACTCTTATGTGGAAAAGGAGTATTTTTGATTATTTTGCTCTTCTCTGTGTTTTAACTGTAATCTTACTGAAGTGGTAAAGTTGACTTTTCATTTTATTATTTTTGCCTGTTTTGCATGCTAAATTCTAACCTATGAAATTGGCTATTTTGCAGTCTTACTTTGCATCATAAAATATTTCATAAAATGCCCTTCAGTAGAATGAAGGAAATTGTAAACAGGAGGAAAGCTAAAGTAAAGGAATGATAACTACCAAAGTAGAACAGTGTAATCATTTCAATTTCAGTTTATCTGGGATCTAACCAGTGAACACAAATAATGATTTTTTTCCCCCTATACTCTACTTTTATGAGAGGCAAATGACCATAGTCTCCCCCCACCAATGCCAAGAAAGAAAAGTCTGATTTAGAAGCTTATTTTTTAAAAAAATCCTTAAAGTCTAAGGAACAGACTATAAGATCCTGAAATGCTTTTTGAAAGAAATATTAAATTATATTTGGTATAGTTTGTATTTTATGGTGTCATATATGTAGTAGTATCTTAAGAGTATTTAGATAAAGTACTCTGGTTAACTATTTCCCCAAACTTAATTGTAAGTTTAAGATACTGTTTTAAAGCCTTTGAACATGCTTTAGATTTGAAGTAAAAATAGCAGATACCATTTATTTTCCTTTCTTTTACCTTTATACTTCTTGACTCTTTGCATAAATTCCCCCCCCACCCCTCCAGCAGCCAGACCTTCCTTCCAAAATCTCCTCTCAATTGCGGCTTTGGAAGGGTTGGCGCTGCCTTGAATGGTAAGAAAAAACATAACAACTATCATAATGGGTCAGATTTGATGGTCCCTATAGTCTAGCATTCAGTTTCAGGGGGGGGAAGTCTGTTAAAAAAAAAAAAAAGGGCATATGCTCTTCTAAATCTTTAAGTCTTTTCCTTTTCCTCCACATTAAAGCTAAACATTTGCAGCTCTCTTAAAGGTTAGAAACATGAAACACCTATAACTATCTGACCAATAAATGTCTGATGACTTTGTGGGTTATGTTTATTTTTGTTAATACTCATACACTGGCTGATGCTTCTAAATCTGGCTTAGCTTCTTCTAAACTCTGCTAATTTGTATAGCTTCCATAAATATAAAATGTTCATTTTGAAAACCAAAAAGGAGGAATATCATTCATTTGTAAGGTCAAGGACATTTGAATGATCTCTGATACTCTTTCCCATATGATCCTTGGACAACTGATTTTATACATGACGTATACCAATTTTTAATGTTTGTATAAAATTTGCTTTGGGTACTAAGTGAGTAGGGAAGGGTAAATAGCATATACATCTGATAAGTTTCTTGTAACTTTATCTGAAATTAATTTTTGTTCACATTCAGTTCTTCTCACATTCATTTTAAATGCCCTTGCAAAACAGGATTCTTATCCTTTCGTGTCAAATCTTCTTGGCAATCTAGTGAAGGTCTGGTGTCCTTTCTCAGAATAATAAAAATACATAGCATAAAATACATATGATTTCGAGAGAAATCACATTAAAATTCTTCGAGAAATCACTTACATTAGAATTCTCCAATTATTTTTTTTAAAACCATTTCACAGAATCCCTGCTATAAAAGAATAATCTTGGCTCTGTGATTTGTTATCTCTTAACCTCTCTAGTCCGCAGTTTCTTCATCTGTAAAATAAAGGAACTTGATTACATGAACTCTGAGGTTCCTTCCAACTTTAAACCTGTGATCCTCTAATTCTTTGAAATATACTTGCTAATTCTGAATACTTAAAACTGGTTTGTGCTGTCAGCACAAATTCATTTAAAAGTATAACTTTATCACAGTCTTATTAAAATAAGGAAACTGACGGGTGACAGTGTGATAAATGGCCAATCCATTAATCACATTAGCAGTTCTGGAGCAAATTTCTCTTTCAATTTATTTTTTTTTAATTTAGAAAACTAATGAAAATTCATTATTTTAGGTAATTGATGAAATTTATCGTGTGCTGAGATATGTAAATTCTACCAGAGCCCCACAGCGGGCTCATGAAGTCCTCCAAGAGTTAAGGGATATTTCCTCCATGGCAATGGAATACTTTGATGAGAAGATTGTCCCAATTCTAAAGAAGAAGTTACCAGGATCAGATGTGTCTGGGCGACTCATAGGCTCTCCTCCAGGTATATACTATTTATATTGTATCAAATTTTCCATTAATATTTAACTGTAAAATTATAATGACTAAGCTTGGCCCCAGAGAAGAAAAAATGAACTTCTCTCCCTTCTTTGGGGATGGGGGAGGAGGGTACTGTGGATATGGACCTTTACAAATACTATGAGACTTGGTTGATTGGTTAATTTTGCTGAATTGCCTTTTTATATCTTTTTTTTTTTAATTCTATGTAGGGGAGTGGGAAGGGATATTCTTGAAAATAAAAGTGATGTTCTGTTTATGATCTTCTCCTCTTCATCTCAAAACCACTTGATTTTGTCCTCTACTCTCCTTTCCACTAGTTTCTCATAATGAGATAGCCTCTTAACTTGCCAGGGTCAACCCCAAAATGTGTACCTTTGATCCCATCCCCTCCTGTCTTATTCCAGCAGATTGCCTTCTCAAACATCTCCTTTCTCTCTAATCTTTAACTTCTCTCCCTTTCTACTAGGTCCTTCCATGTGGTCATCCAACATGCCCAAGTCTTCTCCACCTTAAAAAACCTTTGTCATGCTGTCATCCTGTATCTCTCCTCCATTCTTACCCAAACTCCTTGAAAATCTTGTCTACACTCATTGTTTCTACTTTCTTTCCTCTCACTTCTCAGTCCTTTGCAGTCTAGTTTCTAAACTCATCACTTAACTGAAACTGCTCTCAAAAATTACCATTGATTTCTTAATTGACAAGTTTGACAGTCTTTTCCCCGATCCTCATCTGTTTTTATCTTGGTGCCACTGGACAATCTATCCTTACTGTCAACTGTGGGTTTCCCCCCGGCCAGACCTGGGTTCTCCTGTCCATTCTAATTACACTGTCACTGTTAGTAACCAAATTTGCTCCTATGGGGTTTAATTATCACCTTTAGGATAAAATTCAGGCTTATGTAGGCAGCCTGGTTTTTCCCTTGAGCTTTAATCTTGGGCATCATTAATCATCTATTGGACATTGGATAGTCCCATAAACATCTCAAACTCAACATGTCCAAAACAGAACCCATGATCTATCCTATCAAACTCCTCCTTCTTGCAAATTTCCCTATTCTTCTCTTCAAGATTTGTAATTTTGATGGTGTCCTTAACTCTTCACCCTCCCTTACCCCATTTCTCAGTTCACTTACTAATTCTTGCCATTTTTCATCCACAATATCTTGTTTTTCAGATCCTTTCTCAGCCACCACCTTCTTAGCTCAGTTTCTTATTGCCCCCTCTCTAGACTATTGCAATGTTTGCCTAATTGGACTCCCTGCCTCAAAGGTTTCTCACCATTTTAGTTTATTCTCTATGTGGCTGTCACAATAATTTTACTTTCAGGCAGATCTAACCATATCACTCACTACTCAGTCAACTTCAATGGTTCTGTATTGCCCAGAGGATAAAATATCAGTTCCTCCATTTATCTTTTAAAGCCTTTTATAACTTAGCCCTGGGCTATCTTTCTACCCTCACTGTATATTGTGTTTAACTACCTTATGTATATTTGCGTTTATTCTCTTTATATTTATCCCATGTATACTTATCTATATAACCTGTCTCTCCCATTAGAATATAAACTTCTTGAGATTTGGGATTATTTATCATATTCTCAGAGCCTATTAGCAGTGCCTGGCACATAGTAAGGACATAATAAATAAATCAACAAAAATTTTATTAATTCAGTTTTCCCTAGAGACTATCTATGGGTCGATTCCATTCTAAAGCAAAGCAACTTAGAATTTTTGGACATTAATTATTAATATTAGACTAGAGATTTAGTAGGGATTGAAGCTATGATTTCATTGGTATAAGGAACTCCCAAGAAAGAAGATTTCCTCCACCAGTAGAGGAGTTACCTAGAGCACTGGAAGGTTAAGTGACTTGCTAAGAGTCACACACCAGTACATAATTGCCAGGATTAAACCAGGTCTTCCAGACTCCAAGGTCAACTCTGAATCCACTAAGCCATCAGCACTCCTCATAGAATCTACCCATAACTTGTATCAGATCTAACCCTTCATGCCTTGACCATTAAAAATGAAAATGTTTCCTCATTTCACTACCTTGATCTTTTCTTTAAGACCTTAGCCTGAAAGGGCCAAGGTCTCACATTGTATCCTAGGCCATCTCCAGTTGTCTTGATGAATATCAGGTCACTGCACCCAGATGGCTCAGGAGAGGAAAGTGAGGTTGGTGACCTTGCCCAGCCCTCCCTCACTCAAATCAAAGTCAAGTCATGTCATCCTCTTGATGTCATGGTCCTCTTGGAGAATGAAGGACAAACACACCAACAACACAACAACCACCTTTGTATTAAGCATCAACAATAATAACAGTAAGGTTGGTGATTATTTTGAATAGTTTAGAATTTAATTATGGCAGGGGGAGGGGCCGAGAGCTAAATGGCATTTTAATGAAACCACTGGCCATATATTCATAACCTGGCCTCTTCTTACCTTTCTAGTCTCCTTACACTTTATTGTCCTTCACATATTCTACTATCCAGTGGCACTGGCTTCCTTGTTCCATATTCAAGACACTCCATATTTCAACTCTGTATTTTCACTGGATGATACCCCATATCTGGAATGCTCTTCTCCTCTTCTCTGCTCTGCCTCCTAGCTTCCTTGACTTTCAAGTCCCAGATAAAATCCTACCTACTGCAAGAAGCTTTCCCTCTTTCTTCTGAGATTATATCTAATTTATCCCATATATACATACACACACACACACACACATACATATCTTTTACATACATAGTTGTTTGCATTTTGTTTCCCCATTAACATTGAAGTTCCTTGGCAGTATGGACTGTTTTTGCCTTTCTTTGTATCCTAGTACTTAACACAGTGCTTGAGATATATAGTAAGTGTGTAGTGATTTGTTTGATTGAAGAACTGTCACGGTTTTTGACTTTTGGTCAACATTTGATATAATAGGTAAAAGTCCAAAAAGTGTTCTGGACTTATTTTAATAGCATGAAAAATGTTTTTGATTGCTCCTTTTACTTCAGTGCTTTTACAAATTTATTAAAGATGAAGTTTTTGGAAGAGAAGGGAAATAGACCATGGAATAACAGTAAACTCAGAGAAAAGTCTTAAAGGAATACCATTAAGGGAAAGGAAAGAAAGTTGATGCTAGAATGTTACCCTCAATTTGTCTTACAAGTAATTAATTCTGATATGGAAAATTAAGATGATAATAATAATAACTCTTGCTAGCAGGTCATATTAACATACAAATGGCTTCATTCTCAAGCTTCTGGCTAGAAAACTACACCAAATGGACCTCATTCTCTTGATGATTTCTCATGGGTTCAGCTACTATGTTGATATAGATCACTTCCAGATCTCCATACAAAATTTGCATCGCATTTCTTCTAAACTCCACTCCCACATCACTGTTGGACACCCACAACTGAATTGTTCCATCTCAAATTAACATTTCCAAAAGAGAACTTGTTAACTTTTCTCCAAAACTCTCTCTTCCCTATTTTCGCCTTTTTGGTGGAGGGTACCACCATTCTTCTTGTCACCCAGGTTCACCTTTTAGGGGTCATCCTCAATCTTTTCATTCCTTCACCCTCAGCCTTTTATATCCAATCAGCTGTCAAGTCTTGTCACTTTTACTTCCACATTAATCTCTCATATCCATCCCTTCTTTCAGTTCATAAAGTCACTGCCCTAAGTAAAGCCCTCATTGCTTCTCACTCAGAACAATTTAATAGTCTCCTAATTGTTCTCCTCACCTTTAGTCTATTCCTTTCTAGTCCATCCTCTGTATAACTGTCAAAGTGAAATTCCTTTTCTTCTTATTTTAAACATTTATTATCTTTTTCTCTCACTCCCCCGAGTTGAAAATTGTTTAAAAAAAACCCTCATAAAAAATATTAATAGTCCAACAAAACAAAAACTTACATTGGCCTTATCTAAAATATGTATCTTGCTCTGCATTTTAACTTGATCATCTTTGGCAGGAAGTAAGAGGTGTGTTTTATCTTCCGTCCTTTGACTTGTTTCTTTGTTCAGAGTTCTAAAGTCTTTCAAAGTTGTTTTTATTTATAATGTTGTTATTGTATAAATTACTCCAGTTCTTTTCTCTTTACTCTTCCTTCTTTCACAGGTCTTCCCAGTTTCCTCTGAAACTCCAGTTAATCATATTTTATGTTACGATATTCCATTATATTCATATGCCGTAATTTGTTTATCTATTCCCCATAGGTGGAATTCCCTAGTTTCCAGCTTGAGGCTTCTATGAAGAAACCTGCTATCAGTATTTTTGTGCATATAAGTGGTATAGGCTTAGTAGTGATATAGCTGGGTCAAAGGGTACGCAGAGTTTAGTAATTTGGGGGGCATAGTTTCTAATGGCTTTCTAGAATAGCTGGGCCAATTCACGGGTCCACCAACAGTGTACTAGTTTGCCTGTTTTCCTGTAGCCCCTCCAACATTTGTCAATTTCTTCTTTGGATAGTTTCGCCCATCTGATGGATGTTAGGAAGAACCTCATAGTTGCTTTAAGTTTCTGTAATTATTAGTGATTTGTAGCATTTTTATATGGTGGTTGACAGCTTGGGTTTCTTCTTTTGAAAACTGCATCTTCATAGCCTTTGATCCAAGAAAAATGTCTCTTAGTCTTAGAAATTTGAATTAGTTCCTTATATATCTTGGCTATGAGGCCTTTATAAAGAAACATGCTAAGGAGATATTTTTCTCCTCTTACCTTTTTCCTATCTAATTTTAACTGTATTAAATTTTTTTGTACAAAAACATTTAAATTTCATATAATCAAAATTGTTGATTTCATCTTCTCTAATGCTTATTTAATCATAAATTCTTCCCCTATCCAAAAATCTGAAAAGTAATTTATTCCTTGCCCCTCTGTTTTGATTATATTGTCACTTTTTTTGTCTAAGTCATGTTTCCTTTTGTAATTTAACTTGTTTTAGTGTGAGATGTTGGTCTATACCTAATTTCTGCCCTTTTTGTCAAAGTAATTGGGTTCTTTGGGTTTATGCTCCCATGTTTGCTTCAGTGTGTCATATTCCTAATCTCTTCCACTTATTGACCTCTCTTTTTTAACCAGTATTAAATCACTTAATTGATTACTGCTTTGTACTATATTTTATGATCTAGTACTAGTATCCTCCCTTCCTCATTTTTGCACTATTCCTCTTGAGATTTTTTTACAGTTTTTTCCCTCCAAATGAATTTCATTATTTTCCTAGTTCTTCAAAATAATCCTATAGTAATTTGATTGGTATAACCAAAGTGAAATTGTCTAAATCATCTAACCTTATCATTCTCCTGCCCAAGAAATTTCCGGCTTCCTATTTCCATTAAGATAAACTGCAAATGTCCCAATTTGGCTTTTAAAACCCTTCCCAATGTGCCTTCAGCCTCCCTTTCCAGCATACTACACATCATTCCCTTCAGGTATTCCTAGGCAGCAGCCAAGCTGATCTCCTTGCTCTTCTTCTGTACTGCTTTCCCATCTCCCTTCTCTCCCCTATCCTGTCCTCATCTGTGGAATGTCTTCCCTCCCTCCACATCAGTGCCTCATGAAAGCCTCAGCTTCCTTCCAAGCTCAGGTCAAGGGTACTTCCTAGAGGAAGCCTGTCACCCCTGGATTACTGGTGCCCATCCTTCCAGACTTTGTGATGTTTGTTTTCATGTTGTTCTCACTCTGCACCAAGGCAGTGGCTGTTTGTATATTCAGCTCTTGGCACATAACAATTGCTTAATAAATGCTTACTGAATTGAACATAATCTTAACTAGATACAGAAAGCATTCCTTGACCTAAGTGGTCTACATAAACAGCAATGTAGGTAAGCAGGAAAAAGAGTACTAAACTTAGAGAGCTACATTTTGGTCCCAGCTGCCTCAGTAGCCATGTGCCCTTAGATAAGTGACTTTTCTCTCCTGTCTCTCCTTCCTTATCTATAAGAGGAGTGGTGTGGGTGAGGTATTCTCTAAGGTCACATCTAACCCTAAGAGTCACTAATTCCATAATTGAAAGGTTTGTGTAAAAATGCAGGTTTGTAGTTTAATGAAATTTATACCCAAATGAGATTATGTAGTATAAAAGTAGTGTAATGTTTGTGTTTTATGGTATTCACCTATTTATAACAATAATTCCAATGCTAAAATGTGTTCCCAAACCTCCCTAGATGTCAAAAAATGTTGTGGCCCTGTATAACTTGTCCATTACATATCTTTTCACTTGGCTTAGAAGTTGGCTGTAGTCCTCAGATTAGAGATAATTCTTATTGCATCCTGCCGACATCCCTAAAGACTTGTGTGTCCATTTCAGCCTATCATTTTACTTTTACTAAATAGTTATTTCTCAGATAGTGATTTCCCAATTTTACTTGTAGTTTTTATAATATTTAACAATCACTAAAGTAGTGAAAATGTTTACAATTTTTATATCCACATATATATATGTATATATATGTATATATAATTAAATGTTTTTGTACAATCTAAATATTGCCATGATAGTTTGGAGTTTGAGAATTAAAAATTAATTTACAAAATCAGGTTAACCAGCTTCTTTGCATTGTATAGGCTAAGTATAAGCATATAGAGCTAGAAACGGTAAGAGTAGAATATAGTATTCAAAGAGTTTTGTTTATATCAAGTACAAATTCTATAGAAACTAACTTTTAAAAAATAATTAATTTGTTTCTCTTATAATTCTCTTCTGCCACAGTTCCAGGACCTTCTGCAGCCCTAACAACCATGCAGCTTTTCTCCAAACAAAACCCTTCAAGACAGGAGGTGACTAAACTTCAGCAGCAAGTGAAAACAAACGGTGCTGGTGTGACTGTACTCAGGCGTGAAATTTCTGAGCTTCGCACTAAAGTCCAGGAACAACAGAAACAGCTTCAAGATCAGGACCAGAAACTGCTAGAGCAAACCCAGATCATAGGGGAACAGAATGCTCGTTTGGCAGAGCTGGAACGAAAGCTTCGGGAAGTCATGGAAAGTGCAGTAGGAAATTCCTCAGGGTCTGGGCCAAATGAGGAGTCTCCTCGGAAACGGAGAAAGGCAGTGGAAGCCATAGACTCTCTTAGGAAATCTAAACGCCTTCGAAATAGAAAATAACTTGGCATTCAGTTACAGCTCCAGGCATGGCCTACCAGCCCATGCAGTCATGCTCACATGGATACTTGGGTTTAGCAGCATGGTGTCCTTTAGGCTTCGAGGCCTTCAGAACACACTTAGACTTTGACATTTACTCATTGTTGAGACATTTTCCCCCCTTCTGTCTGGGTGGACTGATGCACAGATGTTTTTAATTTGCAATAGATTTGTAATAACTAGACTCACACTCTATCATGTTTTGAGGAGTTAACCTTTTTTTCTGTGCAGATGATGTGTTAAAGTAAATTTATTTGTGTTTCTGCATATATGCACATTAAATAAGGATCTTAAATAAACCCTGTCTTGACAGACTAGAAATTAAGTTTAAGTACAGAAAATGTCCTGTTCACTTGAAAGAAAAGACCTACTTTTTAAATGGACACTATCTTGTATAAAAAACAAGTCGACTTTTTGTTACAAGTGACCTTTGTCTGGAATGTCTGAAAAGTAGTTAATGCTTTTTGGTATTGAAGTAATGGGTGATTGAAAAGAACTTCTACAGTATTGACTGCAGAAGAGACCTCTACAGTATTGACTATATATTTTTATAGACTACTGGCAAGGGACTCATCCAGCTATTATATACACAATTTCAATTCTCTGATGGAACCAAGTCCTACATTTGCATGGATAGATGCATGCACTGCCTTTTTAGCTCACACAAGAGCACTTGCGCTGGCATTTACCTTGAACCTCTAGATTTCCCATTGATAAATAAAGAAGCTTCTAAGTTCTTAGTACCCTAATTAACATCTGCCCTCATTACAGCAGGCAGAGGTGAGCTTGGGCCTTTAATAGGGAAATATGCTACTAGTTCATTTGATCTCTATTTATATGGGGGTTGAACAGTACTGATGCCTGTTGTATTATCCATTCTCTGGCGAGTTCAGGTACTCTAGTTAAGGCAGAAATCCAACTTTCAAGGCTCTTTCTGTATATGTAGGATCTCTGGTTACTAGTACTGTCTTATCACACTACTGTGTCAGCCCATAGGTCAAAATATGATGACTGAGTAGTGGACACTGCTTATCTGTATAAGTCTTTCATCAGTGAAGCAAAGTCCATTCAAGAAAATGGTTGTACAATGAAAAGACATTTACATCATTTCATTGTGGGAGGGGAGAATAGTCAGGGGAAGCTTTTTAATACTAATAACTATATTCAAGCTTTCCTTATACTAAAACTTTAAACAAAAGCTTTAATTTCTTTTGCACTCCTGTTTTAAACTTGTAACTGGAAAAGCATGTCTTGCACTGTTCAATCTTCTGATTGGTCACTTTAACAACCTCTAAGTTGTTGTGTACAGTGATTATTTTTCCCAGTTGTATATTTTTGAAACATTATACAGATATCACTGTCCTTGTTTTATTTTTTAATGTACTATGTAGTTACCATTTGACTGTTAAAAATTCTTTTAAGCAACTGTTGCCTTGGGCTTCAGTGAAATTAAAATACATTTAGGCGTAGCATGGAAAAATATCTATTTCCTTATGGGAGTTTGACATCTAAATTAAGTCTAAGGTATGAGTAAAAATCTTAGCTTAATAAAGCACAAGTTTGCTCTTTTTGCATCCGTCCAATATAATGAGTTTATACTTTATTAGTAATTAATCCAACAAAAGTAAAATTTTTCCTACCTACTCATAATTGTCTACTTATAATATTTGTATCAGTAATACCTAACTTGGAAATCCCATTTACAATGTATGTTTTAAGTGATCTTTAATAGCTATTCTCATGATTTGTTTTGGGGAGAGAGAAACTAACAGTTTCCATAAAACATATTTATCAACACAGGTAAAAATCCCAAATTGGAATTCATCTCAGCGAGTTTTTTTTTTTTGTTATGAAATTATCTACAATGTCATAGCTGGGGTGGAGGCCTGTTAGAATACTTTATGGCCTTTGCTAAAGACTGCTTTTCTAGAATTCAGGAGATAGAATACATATTTATTAACTATGATGATTATGCATTTAACAGTCTTAGTTCATTATTAAGGTGAATACTTTAACAGGTCTTAATGAATTACAAAAAGTCTATACTCCTGGGAAAGGTTTGTTTGGTACACCATCCACTTAAGGCTTCACTATGATTTCATTTTTATTTCTTAAATTACCTCCATTTTGATCTTCCATTCTTATGTTTCTATATAATGTCCCAAGTATCTAAGCTGTCTGACCATTAGTCTCCCCTTAGTGGATACAAATAGGTGATTTTTGTAATAAGCAATCGGCATATTAGAAAGTAACTGATAATCAACAACAAATCACTGTTTCTAACATTAAGCACATTAAAACCAGATCAAACCAGTTTTACCATTTGTAAATTAACCATTCCATGGTGTTTCCATCATATTACAGAAATATTCTTTAACTACAAGAACAAATGGAACATACTTTAATTCTAAGGAAACCAGCTCTTGTGTGCTGTTTATAGTATTTGTTGGATGCTGCTTCTTTTGAGCAAAAAGTCCTTCCCTTAAAGGAATTTAATTTTTTTTTTAACATACTGGGATTTTGGACTTCTAAATTTAGCACTTTCTGAATTGCATTTGTTAACAGACTTTCACTTGACGAAGAAAGTAAGGGGGTAGGCACTGCAGGCACCATTGCTTGTTTTTTGGTTGCAAAAATCCTAGGAAACTGAAAAAATAAGAGATTTTTATTAAAATTTCTGGTAGACACTAATTACTTTGATCCACTAAAGTTGGTGATACATATACAATAATTTCAAGAAGGCTATCATATTGTCCTGAATTGTCATTAACTTGAATGGTAAACAGTTTGATATAAATATGTTGTACTAGGAAATCACATGACAGAATAAATAAGTTTGTACTGTGGTATCCCAGCTGTTTTCAGAGCCTTTTCCAGGAGAGCTTGCTTCTCATTGAAATTGTTTTGTTTTGTTTTACAGCGAATACTCATTAGTAATTATGCTAAAATGGATTTTGAGCTATAATATGGAAAAAGGCACTCACAAGGAATTTAGGATTTTCAACTCTAGGATCCTTCTTCGTGTTTTTTCTGTGAATATTATTTAATTCTATATAAAGGTGGTTTACAGATTTCATGTTATGAAATCTATCTGCATTATTTTTTGAAGTTGGGAGAGGCAGTGTGGTTTAGTGGAAAGGCTACCGGATTTAGAGTCAGAATACCTGGTTTCAAATTCTAACTGCTACCTGTGTTACTTTGGGCAAGTCACTTCACCTGTTAGCCTCAGTTTCTTCATCTGTAAAGTGGAAAGATTTTGACTAAATGGTCTTTAAAATCCTTTCCTGCTCTGAAGTCTGAGTTCTCTGTTGTGTTTGAGCTCCATAGATGACAGAACAGACATTTGACCATGTTATTAACCATACTTTTTAAAGGAACCTTGTAGGATTCCCTGAAGCTCAACTTGATAGCCACTGTTGGAAGCAACTTTTTCTATAATCATGTTTTTGTTTTTATAGTAGTGAACCTTTACAAAAGCTGGCCTTAAACTACTTAGTAGCTCCAAAACAGATAGGCTTTTGACCTAAATGTTTGGCTCCCAACATGGGTAAGGCAAGGAAGGAAAGTCACGCTTAAATCCAGTGAGCTAAAAGAAATGTTACAACTTTAATTATTGAGTGAAAATAGATGAATGGCACATGAAAAGACTGTAATGTGCATTATCATTAAGTCAGTGATACTGTTTGACTGCATTATTTATGCCATTTCACAGCCTGCACTTTAATCTCCAAAGAAACTAAATGCACATTATGTTGGCCAATTAAATTAGTTTTTTGGAGGTGACTTCCTTTTTTAAGTTTTTAATTCAATAGCTAGAGTAGTTTCTGAGAATACGTATATATTGCCCTATTTCAAACAGCATGTTTGTGGTGTTAGGAAAGTGAAAACAACATAAATCTTAAGACTTAGTGCACAACTTAGTATCTTTATATCCAGTTCTGTCTATTCTTGAGTACCCTATTATCAGGCACCTTTAAAAATCAATGCTATCAATAATAGCTGAGGTTAGAAATAAAAAGTTCCCTGAAAAGCAACTTTCTGTACAGGGAGGAAGTGCAGAAGTCTGGTCATGCTATGAAACTCCTTGGATTTGGAAACCATCTGAGTTACCTTCTAATGAGAAAAGTGTAGCTTTTTCAACCCTGCCAATCATCTTTATCATTTTGGTCCAATTTCTTCAAACAAGAAATCAAGGTTTTCTTTGAAATCAAAGGGGTGATTATGAAAATTACCCTATAAAAGCTGCACAGCAACTAATTAACTGTTCTTGACTTTGATTAATCAAGGCTTTTCATAATAATAGTGTTGATAAAATGATAAAAGATCACCAAAGTACATTGGTGATGATAAAACTGTAGGCTGGAGCCAGGTTATTTTGATTGATCAATGTTAATATTGCCTCCACCTATGCAGAAAGCAACCCCTCCATGCCTTCTCAACCTGTGCAATTCTTGTCAATGTCTTTCCAGAAATCCTCCATAGAAGATCCACCCATACAATGCACTGGAGGCCTTCTTCTAGATTTCGTTTTGTTTTTTGTATCTTG
Organism: Bettongia penicillata ogilbyi; assembly: GCA_023548195.1. NCBI lineage: Eukaryota > Metazoa > Chordata > Mammalia > Diprotodontia > Potoroidae > Bettongia > Bettongia penicillata. The sequence goes on along the minus strand of JAJHZJ010000526.1, from coordinate 634,913 downwards.
TAATTAATGTAGCACTCAGGCTATCCATTTCTTGTCTTTCCATCTTGCTACATGACTAGCCCACGTTGTACATGTTTTTTATCCTGTTTCTCATGGGCAAGTCATTGTTGACAATATGCTGCAACCTACTTATACTTATTCTGTATCTTTCCATTGCCCTTTTGGTTTTCTTATAATTTTGATTCTTCAAAGTCTGTTTCATGATCTACAGCCATATAACATCAACAGAAAATGTTGATGTTAAAAATATGGATTTTGGCAGCACCAGACAGTTTGGGATAATTGAAAGCTCTGCATGATCTTCCCAAATGGGATCCTGCAAAGTCTCTTCACACTGAATTCTGGACTGAGCTCATTGTCCATGCTAGTCTTTTGAAAACTGACCTTTTACACCCCCTAAAATATTTAAAAGTTCATATGTCCCAAAAGTTTGTATTGAGTTCCTAATGTATGGTGAACATTAAATCTAAACTTACCAGTCTTCATCAGAAAGGACATGTGAGATATTATAAGTATTGGTGTGTTTTTTTAGGTTCTTCGACCTTGCAGAATATGTGGTCCTTATTCAAAGTCATACCAAAGGACATTACTGGTCATAAGAGTATAATATTTTTGTGTGGTACCATTTCTGTTTACCTATGTCACAATGAACTAGAGATTTAGTTTCTGGCATTTTAAATGTTTATGACCTAATGCAATCATTGGAAAAGTGAAAAACACCTCCCAGTCATACATCAGGGTACTTCAATAAATGTGTTATTACAAGTTATAGTTGTATTTTTATTTTGTACACAAAATACAGATAAACTGACCCTTCAGATACCTTATTAATAAAAATCTGTGACCTAAAACTCTTAAAAATGGTGGGGGAGAAGGGGAAGGAAAGAAAGGGAGGAGGTAGATAATAAACATTTGAAACGTGAATAGCAGTGAATTGAATGACAGTATATTCAAATTTCTTAGATTCATTCCTGGCTCAGAAGAAAAGCTGTCAAGGCTCCTAGTGCTAAAAATAGCAAGACATACGCACTTAACATAAAACGAAGAAATTCTGTGAATTGTAGCAACCAACTCCAAAAATATTTCATGGGATTTTCACATTGATGGTGGGTTACTTAGGACTAAGGTCCATGAGAAAAAAGAAAAAGAAATACTCTAGCAGCAAACGTATTTTGGGATAAGCTTTTCCTAGTTGCCTAATTAGATGTTCAAAATAGAGACAAGGGATGTGCAGCACTATTGCTTTATTCTAGTCATTTGAACATCCCAGAAAATGCGGAAATGGAGTAACTGTTGTTACTTGGATTTCAGGAGGCTCAAAATGGATTCTATTTCTCCAGGTACAAAGTGGATAGAGAGTGATCGTATAAATCCTACACACTAGGAAACCAAACATCTTGGCCTACCCTTTTTCACTTTTCTTTAAAAAATCTGAATTTTGTGTTCTCAAAAAATGTTTCCATCTGAATTAGACTCCAATATTTAAAATCAGTACATTATTGAAGATCCTGTAGGGGAAAAATGCACTTTTTAGCTATTTTGTATGAATTCTTTATATTTTCAGTGAAGCATTTTCTCTAATAAGAAATGCTTAATAAGAAAAGTGAAATAATGACTGAAGTAATACTTGTGAAAAGTTAAGGAAGTATAAATCAAGAATGATGGGACCTAAATTCAATAATTGTTGTTTTTTTTGTTAGAAACATCTAAATGGCGAGAGATCCCAGATTTCTCAAATTTTCTGTTGTTCATTTTTGTTTTGACATTTTAAACTTTTTATGGAGGTTCAATGTATTTTTCCCCTTTTGACCATGGTAAAACTGTCTGTTAATTCTAATCATTATGACCTAACTTGCCAACATTAACTGTAGCTATGAAAAGAATAGTAATAGCCAATATATTAAGAAGTGGATTCCTAAATATATTGTATCTACACCTATGCATACAGGCTTTCTGCTTTTCTCAGTCTACTTTGAATTTAACATTTCAAGAGCTTTCTTATATTCACAGGACTGGAAGTTACATTAGAGATAAAAAAGAAAATAGATTCATTGAGTTACCCAAGACTGCACAGCTATTAAGTATACAGCTGGAATGAGAACTCATTTCTTTACTCCTCTCAGTCACAACTCTTAGCCCCGGCTTCAAACTTGCTAAAAAGCACCACTTTGATAGAGAACCAAGTCAGAATTGGAGGAATTGGAGAAGCTCACTCTCAAGAGTGGAAAAGGGACCTCAGAGACTACCTAATTCAACCTAGACCTTACAAAAATTTCCTCTGTAAGAGACCCTAAGGTGGTCATCCAATCTTTGCTGAAGATCTAGTGAGTGAAAATCCACAATCTAATACAGCAACCCATTGCACTTTGGGATAACTGTACTGGTTAGGTAGTTTCTCATTATATAAAACTTACATCTACCTCTCTACTACCTCTACCCATGGCTCCCAGTGGTGTTCCCTGGGGTGAAGCCAAACAAATGAGTCCTTCAAAAACTTGGAAACTTTAAATAGCTATGACCATAGCAGTCCCCTGCTCAATAAACTCTGGTGGCTACTTCCTTATTGTCTCTAGGATCAAACAAAACTACTTCTTGGCATTTAAATACCTTGAGTGTTATGATATAATTAACCATTCCAGGTCTATCATACAATATTTCCATTCACTAACCCTATGGTCCTACCAAACTGACTCTGCAGTTTCTCACACATCATGTTCCACCTCCATTGCCACACTTTTGTAGAGGTTATCCTCTAAGCCTGGAATGGACTCAGTCTTCCTCACCACCTTTTAGGATTGCTTTCTTCTTCCAAGGCTCAGGCCAAGTGCTACCTCCTTAAAGTTCTGATGGTCTGAACCATCAAAACTTCCCAGGTGGTTTGACAGTAGCTTAGTCCAGCAATAGTTTACCATTGCTCAGACCCAAACACAGGTTAAAAAAATTACAGAGTTCACACCAGGCAAGGCATAGATAAGAGGCTATCTTGCATCAGACCATTTTGGCAGCACTGAAAGGTTCCAAGTCCCTAGCCTGTGCTGTCCCTGAAAATGTGAAATAACACAACACTACCCTCCATGAAAGCAAAGGACTAGTCTAGACCTTCCCTCCAAAATTGTAGAGAGCCTGGCCCTTACCCAAAGTCCAAAGAAATCAGATTGGAAGAAAAAGAAAAACCCATCATAAAAAGCTATTATGATTATAAGGTCATTCAAGACATAAGCTCAGAAGTGAATGATTCCAGAACATCTTTGTACAAGTAAAGCCTCAAAGAAAAACATATTATGGGCAAAAATACAACTAGATTTCCTACAAGATATGAAATAAAGAGGACCAGAAATGGTTTCTTGCAGAAGGCAAGCCTTTAGCTGAGACTTAAAAGAAGCCAAGAAAGTCAGGTAGGAGAAATAAGGAAGGAGAGAGTTCCAGGTATGGGAGACAGCCAGTGAAATGCAAAGTTGGAAAATGGAATGTCTTGTTTGGGCAACAGCAAGAAGGCCAGTGTCACTGCAGAATGGGGGATAGCAAGATGTAAGAAAACTGGAAGGGTAAGAAGTGCCCAGGTGATGAAATCCTTTAAGAGCCAACAGGATTTTCTCTTTGATCCTGGAAGTAACAAGGAACTACTTAATAAAGGAATGACAAGGTCAGATCTGAGCTTTAATAAGATCAATTTGACAGGTGAATGGACGATGGACTGAAGAGGGGGAAGACACCTGAGGCCAAGAGATCAACCAACAGGCTATTGCAATAATCTAGGCATGAGATGAGGAGGGCTTGCACCAGTGATAGCAATGTCAGAGGAGAGAAGGGGAGATCTAAGAAAAAGTATTACAAAGGTAGAAATGACAGGACTTGACAATTTATTTGATATGAAGAGTGGGAGAGAAGGATTCAAGATGACCACCAGGTTGCAAGCTTGGGTGACTGGAGGCTGGCAGTGTCCTGAACAGTAGTAATAGGGAACTTAGGAAGAGGGTTTGAGAAGAAAGAAAATGAGTTCTGCTTTGGCACTGATGAGTTCAAGCTGTCCGCAGGTCATAGGGTTGGAGACTTCTAACAGGCGGTTAGAGATGTGAGATTGAAGATGAGCAGAAGTTAGAAATAGACAAGTAGATAGGAGCTTATGACGACATTAAAGTAAAATAGCAGAGATGCAGAAAAGGGCCCAGGAGAGAGCCTCAGACCCCAAGGGTTAGTGGGCATGGCCCAGATGAAGATAACATAAAGGAGGACTAGTCAGATAGCAAGGAGGAGAACCTGGAGACAGAATTACCATTAAAACCTGCAGAGAACAGAGTATCAAGGAGAGGAGTGATCCAAGGGGTCAAAAGCTGCACAGAAATCATTATGAACTTATGGCAGTTTCATCTGAACGATGAGTTTGGAAGCCAGACTTCAGAGAATTAATAGATGAGGCTACGTGTCCTCCAGTTCCCTCAATCAGGCCTGGTGCGGTACAAGGAGGAGGCTAGATCTGGGTGTCTTCGGAGCCTCTTGTAGCTCTGTGCTGATGATTCTGCCACTTCCGGCTCTTCACTCTCCTGCTAACTTTCTGTAGGGCGCTGTCCAGTTTATAAATGTCCTTCCCAAAACAGCGCCCTTTTGAATATAATACGCTAGATATGTTCTAACAAAGGTATAGGGTAACGAGGCTATCACCTTCCCAGTCTTAGATACTATGCGAACGTAAAATGCAGCCTAAGACTAAATTACTTTGGGTTGCCATGTCACAATGCTGACTCACACCAAGCTCATAAAGCCCCTAAACCTTTTTCCTCTGAATTGCTACCTGTTCTTACCTCCCTCACCTTATACTTGGGAAACTGATTTGTTTTTACCCTGCTGTAAGACTTGGTTGTTGAGTCGTGTTGTTTTACTCATGTTCAACTCTTCATGACTCCATTTGGGGTTTTCCTGGCAAAGATAACAGAATATCTGGAGTAACTAGAGCAGTTTGCCGTTCCCTTTTCCACCTCATTTTATAGATGAGGAAACTGAGGCAAACAGAGTAAAGTGACTTTTGCCCAAGGTCACACAACTGTCTGAGGCCAAATATGAACTCAGGACATCCTGAGGCCCAACTCTCTACTCACTGTGTCACCTGTTAAATTTCATCCTATCCGATTCATCCCAGTTTTATAGACTACTTTTAGGATCTTGATTTTCTCATCCAATGTGTTAATGATACATCGTAACTTTGCATCTCTTGCAAATTTGATAAACATACCATTAATCCAAGTCATTGATAAATGACAGCCAGAGCCAAGTACAGCACACCAGTATTTCCAAGTTGAAAATGAAACACTAATACTTACTCTTTGGGTCTGGGCATGTAAATGATTCTAATTCTATCTATGACTATTGCCTAGCCTGTGTTTCTTCATCTTGTACTTAAGAATATGGGAAATTTGTCAAATGTTTTCTATAAATCTAGGTATGCTCTTACTGGTCATCACTTCTCATTCTAGAAGTTTACTATTCCTGTCTAATATAATCTAAGTTTTAATATGGACCTGGGTTCAAATTCTAGCTCTAGCACTTCTTTCCTGTATAAACACTACTAGAGGACTCTTAGTTTTCCTTCCAGAGTTAAATCTATAATCTTATTGCTCTGTTACAAGTGAAGCATTGGGATTCTCTGTTAATACTGTGAGCAGCAAAGTGGCAAAGTGGATAGAGTGCTGCACCTGGAGTCTAGAAGATTCATCTTTGTGAGTTCAAATCTGGCCTTAAATACTTACTAGCTGCATGACCCAGAGCAAGACACTTAAACCTGTTTGCCTCAGTTTCCTCATCTGCAAAATGACCTGAAGGGAGGTGGAGCCAAGATGGCAGAGTAGAAGGACAGACATGCTCTATAACCCCATAACCCATAAAATACCTGTAAAAAAAAATGACTCAAAATACATTCTGGAGCAGCAGAAGCCATAAAATGACAGAGTGAAACAGATTTCCAGCCCAAGGCAGCCTGGAAGGCCGACAGGAAAGGTCTATTACACTAGGCTCAGAGTGGAGCACAGCCCAGCATGGACCATGCAGCATGGCACATACAGGACTGGAGCAGGCTTCAGGACCTGGAATCATGGGTAGCAGCTGAGGTTTCCAGATTTCTCAACCTACAACCAACAAAGAACAAAGCTCTTTCACCTGGGTGAGAGGAGAGCAAGGTCTGGACCCAGTCCTGGCCCCAGGGCAGTGGCAGCCACTGTGGCAGCAGCATTCACTTTTGGAGTCCTCAGCCTACAGACTCTGGAGGAGTCGAGTAACTGATCTGGGTCTCAGTCCTGAGTAGCACTCCTGTGGTGAGGAGGAGTGCTGGCATGGTGAGCTGCTGGCAGCTGTGGAGAGGGAAACACTCACAATTCTAGGGTAGAAACGAGTGCTTGTGGTTGCTCACAGACCACAGCACCAGGCAGGAGAAGAGTAAATTCCTCTCCCTTGATTGTGCCACTTTGAAGGAATTGAGAACTTACAGTTCCCTAGAGATATCTCAGAGAACAAGTGCACAAAACCTCTGATGCCTAGGATAGTATATCTTCCACTTGACAAAGGACTCAGAAGTCAAGTACCTGACTGGGAAAATGCCCAAAAAGAGGAAAAAAATAAGACTAGAGAAGGTTACTTCCTTGGTGAAAAGGTATTTTCTTCCATCCTTTCAGATAAGGAAGAGCAAAGCATACAATCAGAGGAAGACAGCAAGGTCAAGGCTTCTGCATCTAAAGCTGCCAAAAAAATATGCAATGGTCTCAGGTCATGGAAGAGCTCCAAAAGGATTTTGAAAATCAAGTAAGAGGGGTGAAAGAAAAATTGGGAAGAGAAATGAGATGCAAGAAAATCATGAAAAGCGAGTCCACAGCTTGCTAAAGGAGACCCAAAAAAATGCTGAAGAAAACAACACTTTAAAAAATAGATTAACCCAAATGGCAAAAGAGGTTCAAAAAGCCAATGAGGAGAAGAATATTTTAAAAAGCAGAATTGGCCACATGGAAAAGGAGGTTCAAAAGATCAATGAAGAAAATAGTTCTTTAAAAATTAAAATGGAGCAGATGGAAGCTAATGACTTTATGAGAAACCAAGAAATTACAAAACAAAACCAAAAGAATAAAAAAATAGAAGACAATGTGAAATATCTCATTGGAAAAACAACTGACCTGGAAAATAGATCCAGGAGAGACAATTTAAAAATTATTGATCTTACTTGAAAGCCATGATCAAAAAAAGAGCCTAGACATCATCTTCCAAGAAATTATCAAGGAAAACTGCCATGATATTCTAGAACCAGAGGGCAAATTTGAACTCACCTCCTGAAAGAGATTTCCGCCCCCCTGCAAAAAAAAGAAAAACCTCCTAGGAATGTTGTAGTAAAATCCAGAGTTCCCAAGTCAAGGAGAAAATACTATAAGCAGCCAGAAAAAAACAATTCAAGTATTGTGGAAATACAATCAGGATAACACAGGATTTAGCAGCTTCTACACTAAGGGAGTGAAGGGTCTGGAATATGATATTCCAGAGGTCAAAGGAAATAGGATTAAAACCAAGAATCACCTACCCAGCAAAACTGAGTATAATACTATAATGCTTCAGGAGGGAAAATGGAATTTCAATGAAATAGAGGACTTCCAAGAATTCTTGTTGAAAAGATCAGAGGTGAATAGAAAATTTGACTTTCAAATACAAGAATCAAGAGAAACACGAAAAGACAAACAGGAAAGAGGAGACTTAAGGAACTCATTAAAGTTGAACTGTTTACATTCCTACATGGAAAGATGTTATTTGTAACTCATGAACCCTTTTTCAGTATTAGGATAGTTAGAGGGAATATATACACACACACACACACACACACACACACGTGTGTATAGGTATGCATGTATGTGTATATTATATATGTGTAGTATGCATATGTACATGGGTATGTGTGTGTGTACATACATACACTTATATATACACATATATATACATATATACTCATACACACAGGGCAAGCTGTGTGTATGAGGTAAAGGAAGAATACTTATAAAACAAAATTTACTCTTGAGTGGAATGTACTAGAAGTAAGAGAAAGGGAGAAGTAGAATATAGCAAATCACCTTACATAAAAGAAGGAAGAAAGAGCTTTTACAATAGAGGGAAAGAAGGGAGAGATGAAAAGAAATAATTGAGCCTTACTCTCATGATTTGGCTTAAGGAGGGAATAACACACACTCAATTGGACATGGAAATCTATTTTACCCTGCAGAAAGGCAAGGGGAAAAGGGCTAGGGGAGGGAAGACAACAGAAGGGACAGCAAACTGGGGAAAGCAATAATCAGAAGCAAACATTGTGGGAGGAAAGGTCAAGGGAGAGAATGGAATAAATAGAGGGCAGGATAGATAGAGGGAAATCTGGTTAGTCTTTCACAACATAACTATTATGGAATGGTTTTGCAGTGTCACACATGTATGACCTATATTGAATTGCTTGTTTTCTCAGTGTGGGTGGGTGGGGAGGGAGGAAGGGAGAGAATAAGAACTCACAGTATTAATAATGAATGTTAAAAACTGTTTTAGCATGCAACTGGGAAATAAGATATACAAACAATGGGGTATAGAAATCTATTTTGCCCTATAGGAAAATAGAAGGGAGGGGGATGGAAGAAGGAGAAGTAATAGAAGGGAGGACAAACTGGAGGAAGGGGTGGATGGGGTGCATGCTATCCTGGGGTGGGGGGTAGGGGTGGGGAGAGATGGGGAGAAATTTTGAATTCAAATTCTTGTGGAAGTAAATGTTGAGAACTGAAAAACAAATAAATTATATAATTAAAAAAAAATAATAATGACATGAAGCAGGAAATGGCAAGCCACTCCAGTATCTCTGCCAAGAAAATCCTAAATAGAGTCATGAAGAGTTGGACATGACTGAAAAAAAACGACAACTGTTTAGATCCTCAATATCAATAAAGTATCAGAGCTGCCAGAGACATCTGCTAGGATCATACATTGAGAGGAGGAAGAGAACGCAGTAGTTTTCTAGACCAACCTGTTCATCTCAGATGAGGCCCAGAGAGATTAAACTGCTTGCCCCATGTCACACAACTAGAAAACCAAAAGTAAGATATTGTGGTAATTGTTTTTCTCCTTTATATCATTTTGTGCTTTCTATACTTAAAGCTCAGTATCTATGTGTATAATTGAATTGTAATATTATAAACTCACATATATGCATATAAATGTAGACATACATAAATTGATTCTTGGCTAGGCAGCTAGGTGGCTCAGTGGTAGAATATGGACTTGGCAGCAGGAAAATCCTAGTTCAAATTCTGTCTCAGATACTTTCTAGCAGAGCATAACTTGTCAAATCACTTAACCTCTCAACTGCAGTTTCTTCATATGTAAAATACAGACAATAACAACTTTCTTTACAAGGCCACTATGAGGATTATACACGTCAATGTTTGTAAAACTCTTTGCAAACTTTGAAGCACCATATAAATGCTAGTTGTTCATTATATCAATATTATTATAATATCTGGTATGAGTAATTTATGGGGAAGAGGAGAGAATTAACTTTTCATAAGAGAAAAGGCAATATTTCAAAGCAATCTGGTCTATTACTCATCATCACTTGTTCATTATTGGAGGATATGTTCTATCTAGATGCCTTTGTGAAATTTTGTACCGTACCGACAGAATGGCTTCTATCCTCAGGAGCATAACATTTAAAAAAACAACACTATAAAAATGGAACTAGTTCATTTTCTCGTGGGAGAATTAGCACAGAACAATGACTTCATGAGATGAAATCAGGGCTTTAAAAATTCCTCCTCCCTCGTAGGTGGAAAGATTCCAAGTGTAAGAGTGAAATCTATAATGTAAATTTCATGAAAGATTTCTTATGAAAAACTAAATGAGATTAATATTCTTCATTTTCATGATTAGCTACTTTTGTGACTAGAGGGCCATTTGAAATCTATGCCACAGGGAAATCAAGGGAAAAATGTTACTATTTGATCAACATTTAGTGACCTTATTAGACAATTGCATAGCTTGAATTAATTCCAAATATTCTCATTATCTTGTAATGAAGCAATGATATGTGAATGGAAAAAAAACATTTATTAGTCCAAAGAGTTGCCCTTTTCTTTGTATGCTATTTGCTATTTGGAAATAACTAACCTAGATATTTACTAGCTGCATGACCCTGGGCAAGTCACTTAATCCCGTTTGCCTCAGTTTCCTTATCTGCAAAATGAGGTGGAGAATTAGGAAACTATTCCAGTATCTTTGCCAAGAAAAACCCAGCTAGAATCAGGAAGAGTTACACACAATTGAATGAAAACAAATACTTGTGTTTATGTGTGTAATTAAGTTCATTGGGTGAGGGACTACAGAGAATTTAGAGCTTACAGTTAATTATCTTGTAGATCCACCCACCTAATTTGAGTGACAGGGTTGTATAGCTGAAAGAGCACATGGGAAAAGGGAGGCAGTAGAGAATTCAGATCTGAAAATAAAATAAAACCTAATTTAAAAAAAAGAAAGAGCATGGGACCTTGAGTCAGAGGTGACTTCTTGAGTCAGAGGTAACACGGCTTTGAATCTAGCCTTACAAAACCACTTACAAGTTTCATAACCATCAGATTCTGAATTTGTAAAATAAGAACCAGTGGTAGCCAACTCAATGAGACATACTCTTTTTTGGCAGTCTTTTGTTGTTTGGTCATTTTGTCATGTTTGACTCTTGTGACCCAAAGTGGGATCTTCTTGAAAGATACTGAAATGAGTTGCCATTTCCTTCTCCAGTTTATTTTACACATAAGGAAATTGAAGCAAACAAAATTAAGTGACTTGCCCAGAGTCACCCAACTACTGAGTGTTTGAGGTCAGATTTAAATTCAGAAAGATGAGTCTTTCCAACTCCAGGCCCAGTGCTCTATCCACTGTCTTTAAAACAAAACAAAAAAAAAATCACCACCAACTATCATTTTATGAGGAAAACAATTCCCAAGGAACATGAAGTGACTTGCCTAATCTTACCTCTGACTGTACATCACAAGTTTTCTCCACAATATCATCCAGGATAATAGCAACAATAATGCCAAAGAAAACTATAAGTGATTCCTGTTGTGTGAATTGAAATCTTGGATGAAAAACCTTGCAGTGGCCCAAATGGAAAAATCCTGGATTTGGAGTCCAAAGAATTAGTTTGGCCTGATGCTGGGCTATGCTATCTATTCTTCACCTGCATGCCCTTGACTAAAATCATTTAGTTTCTCCGGGCCTCAGTTTTCTCTGTAAATCTGTAAAACAAATAACCTCCAAAGTCTCTTTCTGCCTTACATCCTATGATTGCTACAAGTAAGTACTACTTGATTATCTTTAGATGAGATGTACTGATTTGTTCATGCCCTTTAAATCCAAGTCAAGATGACCCATGAAAATGAGTTAGTTGCCTTCACAAAAAAAGGTTGAGTAAGGGGCTGCTAGGTGGCTAAATGGACAGAGCACTGAAGCTGGAGTTAGAAAGATTCATCTTTCTGACCTCAAATCTGACCTCAGAGAGTCAGTTGTATGACCCTGTGCAAGTCACTTAACCCTTTTGCCTCTGTTTCCTCATCTGTAAAATGAGCTGGGGAAGAAAATGACAAACCACTTCAGTATATCTGCCAAGAAAACCCCAAATGGGATCACAGAGTTAGAAATGACTGAAAAATGACTGAATAAAAACAAATAGTTCATAGAAAGCCAGGTTAGGAGACCTGAAGACCAAGGTTCAAATCCCATCTCTGTTACATATTGGCTGTATGACCCTCAGCAAATCGCCTAATCCCTCAGTGCTCCAGTCAGCTCTCTAAGGCAGTGGTTCTTAATCTCTATGTGATGTGTGTGTTGTGTGTTCGAGGAAGTGCTGAGCTGCATTAATTAATAAAGAGTAATTCCTCGTCCAGGAACTCCTTATGTTAATGACATTATAAATGTAGTCCCTTCCCCAGGCCTAAGTAAAAGAAAAAAGCCTATCAATAATCTTGCCCTTGCCTCCTGAACATAACAATTCCAATACTTCAATGAACTAAGCCTAATTAAGTCTCATTTGAAATTTACAGAACATCTTGAGAATATTGGAAATTTCTAAGGGCTGGTCACCAGATTGGTCAAGGTTTTTCTAGAATAACCAGTATGATTACCTCAAAGCAAATTCAGGTTTGCCATTTCTTTCTCCAGTTCATTTTACAGATAAGGAAACCAAGGCAAATAGGGTTAAGTGATTTGCCCAGGGTCACACAGCTACTGATTGTCCAAGGCCAGTCTTCCTGACTCCAGATCCAATATTCTATCCTCTTCAATACCTAGCTACACTGGGTAGCTTTAAAAGCCTATACTTGATGCAGTGCAGTCATCTCTCTAGCACTGTCATTAAAATGTTTATAGACTTCTGTAACAATCCCATAACTCAAGGAATGGTAACATTATGAACAAAATGTCTACTTTCAGAAGTCTGTGAGGAAGCCTTCCTTGCGAAAGAAAGGAAAGTTGGGGGGGATGAGAGGGAGGAAAGAAGGAGGGAGGAGAGGAAGGAAAGGAAGGAAAGAGGGAAGGAAGGAAAGGAGGGAAGGAGGGAAGGAAGGGAAATGAAAGAAAATGAAAGAACGAGCCAATTTGGATAACTCAGGGGAAACTGCCCTCCAGACTCCGTAATTACAAATTAACAAAAGAACACAAAATGGGCTGATTTTTCTAGAACATGAGGGTTCCTTTTTGCCTCAATTATCTGAAATGTTTCAATTCTCTACATTTTTTCCTGAGTTGGATCAGCCTGGGTCGTGGCCTTCCCTGTGAGAAGGGTTTTCGGTGAATCGCCGCTGTGGCTCAGTAAAACCTTAATAAAGAACCTACACTAAGAAAAGAAAAGGCGTGGACGGGTTAGATACAGTAGCCAGTCCCTCCACTCCGCACCAGCCTGGGCCGGGCTACCTCCAGCCCACGGCTCTGCTTCATCGGCAGCGTTATCAAATTCTGCAAACGTGTCTGGAGGGCCCAAGAATCCCACAAGTTTCCCACGCGTTTATTAGGCGCTTCCTGCGTGCCAGGCGCGGTGCTAAGTCTCAAGGCGTTTATCAGACACCAGTGCCCTTGCCTTGGCACTGGACTCCACGCTGCGTAAACCAAAAGGAGACCAGGGTCCCCGCCCTTAACAAACCGGGGCAGTCCCCCTCCGCCCACGCGCGGGGGGTCTGGGTGGGCGGAGGGAGACTCGGGTCTGCAGCGTAGACTCGACCTCGGACACCCCTCCCCCCCGCCGCCCCGCCACCCTCCCCCCGCTCCGCCCGCCTCAGTTTCCTCGTCTGTCCCGGGGGGACGGTCCTTAACGCAGCAAGTACGAGGTAAGATGGGTGACTGTCGAAGCCGCGCTAGCCAAGAGGCGAAGGACCGGAATGGAGAGTTGGCGCAGTCCAGGGGTCTGGCCTTCCCGTTGGGCCGCAGCCCAGACTGGGGGTTCCCGCGGCCCCTTGGGGAGGGAGGGATGGGGCTGGGCCGGGGTGGGGGGGGAGGAGCCCAAGCTGGGGGCGCCGGGGCGCGAGGAGGAGGCGGGGGCGGAGGCGAGGAGGGGCGGGGCCTAGCGGGAAGGTGGGAGGAGGGGCGAAGATGGGCGGGGCCGCGCGCGCTCCTCCCAGGGGCAGGCCTCAGCGCCCGCCAGTCAGCCCCGGACGCCGGCGCTGCGTGGCCGGGCTGTCGCCCCTCCTCTTCGCCAAGTCCTCATCCTCCGCCTTCGGTCGCCATCGGAGAAGAGCCCGTCGGCTCGCCGGAGGTCCTGCGTCCGTCTCTGACCGGCTGACAGCCGGGGTTCCAGTGAGGGACGCGCAGGCGCGGGGGCAGCCCCTGCCGGGAGAGAGGCCGCCGCCGCCGCGATGGGAGCCCGAGTGTCACGCCAGGACTTCGAATGGGTCTACACGGACCAGCCGCACGCAGACCGCCGCAAGGAGATCCTGGGTGAGAAGGCCGGCCGCCCCGGACCCGTTATGTGCGAGGCCTCCCCGCCGCGGAGCCTGGGCGGGGATGGGGACCGAGCTCTTGCCTCCGGGGCCGGGGCCCGTTACCAGCCGCGCCCCGGGCCCTGCGCGGGGCCCTCCCCCGCCTCCCCACGGTCCGCATCCTCTCTGGAGGGGCGGGGGAAGGGGCGTCGTCCGGGGAGTGCTCCCCAGCGCCCCCTCGGGCTCGGTTGAGAGGGGCGGGGGGTTGGATGAGCCTCCTCTCCATCCCTCTCCCCTCCCCCCCTGCGGAGAGCGCGGGCCGCTGGGCTTCCTCCCCCCGCCCCTACATCCTCTTTCTTCCCGGCCTCGGAGCTCAGTGCTGAGGCCTGGGGGGGAAATGAGCCAGCCTCGGAGCGGGCCCCGAGCCCGGCGTCCTGGCCTGCCGCAGCGATGCGGGCTTTGTGGGCCAAAGCCGAGGTCCAGGCGACCGCCCTCCTGCCGAGGGCCGGGGCTGGGGGTGGGGCTTCCACCCTCGATCCGCCGGATCGAAGAACGGGCAGATTCCATCCCCGAGGAACCAACTCGCCTCTCTGAGCCGCAGACACGCGCTGGGACCTGGGCGTGGGCTTGTCTTAAGGGCGTTCACTGTCCTGGGTGCAGCTCTTAGAGTTACCGAATGGCAGAGCCGGATGGTGTAGACCCCATCGAGGCCGATGCCTCCGTCTGCGGAGGAAAGAAACTGGAAACCCGGAGAACTCGAGCGGGAAACATTTATTATGTGCCAGGCACTGGAGGTGCATAAACACCAGAGATAGGAAATCTAACGAGGGAGACGCTATGCAAACAATTACGTAGGGATGAATAGGAAATACCTAAAGGAGGGAAAGCCCTGGAATGAAGAAGGGGTAGGGGAGGCTTCCTGTGAAAGGTAGCATTAAATGAAGTCATCAAGACTGTTATTAAGCACTTACCACATGCTGTGCGCGGTGCTAATTGGAGAAGTAAATGGGTAAGCTATGGACAAAATCCTCCCAGAAGCCAGTTCCTCTGCTTTCAGTAGTACTCGTTAGCCTCTCACTAGACCTTGCTTAACTCTCAAGGGTACAGTAAGAGAGGCGGTGACACAGTTGGAACCATGGCTATATTTGGAGGACTTCTATTCAAATTCCAACTTGGCCACCTACTTAACATGCCATTTTGAGAAAGTCATTCTCTTTCTCTGCATCTAAGTTTTCTTTTCTGTTAAAAGGCTTCGTGGGCCCCAGTGGCCTCTGATTTCCTTTCAACACTAAATCTTCAGTTGCTTCTGTGTGTTGGCTAGTGGTGGACATTATGACGTATAAAGTATTTTTTGTCCAAGATTTTTTTCTACAGTTAACCTGCGTTAAAAAAATTAAGGGATAAGAAACTGAAATGGACAGTTTATGTGTCTGACAATAGTTTTGTTTTTTTCCCTAGCCTTTCCCTTCAGTTTTTACCACCAAGGAAGTATATATCACATATGGACCCTTAAGTGCCCCAGATCAGTAAGAATCCTACTTGGGATTCTAGGTTTAGAGTTGAGGGTTTTTGCCTCATTAAAAACTGTTTGGAGAAGATTTTAGACTGTCACTTGGGATGTATTTTGCATGTTTTTATGATTATCTTCTGTTTTTATATCACCTTATTCAGTTAATTGTGTTAAGCATCTATCAGTTAAAAGCTATATAGGAGATAAATGCAACAAAGCTTCATAAACATGGATTTATGGATTTATTTGATTAAGAATTACCATCTTTTTATAAAAAGGATATTCCAGATATTAGGAATTGGCTGCCTGTTTGATATAACAGAGAACACATGTACAAGACATATTTGTGGTCGAATAAAAATGAATAAGGCATTTACCCTCAAAGAACCTGAAATGTAGCTAGGAAGATAAGACATACTTTTTTTAAAATTGCATAACTTAATAATACTAACAGAAGTGATCAAAATAAGGAATAAGATAGACAAAGATGCAAAATCTTAATTTTTTTCCTTGTCAAAATGTTGACTTAAATGTTCAACATGCCTCAAACAGAACTCCTCTTAACACTCCTTTCCTTCCTCTATCATCTGCCATTTGTCTTAATTTTCTCTCTTTTTTGGCTTATGGTTAAAGTCATCACTTCCCTCTCCCCAGCTCAACTATAACTAAGCAGTTGCCAGATTCTCCCCTCAGTTGAACCTCTGCAAAATCTCTAGATTCTCTCTCACTCCTGGCATGGGTTGGGTCTCATCACTTCTTGGCTGAGCTCTGCCAGATATTTCTGATATAGCCTTAAGCAAGTCACTTCACCACTCCCAGTCTCAGCTTCTTCAACTGTCAAAGTGTTAAATCAAATGTGTTCTAAAAGTAGCCCTTCCAGTTCTAAATCTGTGATCTTTTGACTATATGGTATTAGCCTTCTGATTTCTCAGTTGTCAGCCTCTACCTCTCCATTACACTCAAATAGTATTTCTTTTGTTCTATTATGTTCACCTTCCATGCTTAGAAAAAAAGAGAGCAAATTTTTCCATCTGGGTTGTCTAGAACACTAAAAGACTTGGTTTATCAGAAAATTCCAGTCTCTTGAGAAAACCCTCTTGACATCCCGAGACAAATACAGCCACTGCTTTCAGCCTTGAAGCAGTTTTCTTTTGTTCAGGTAATGCTTCTGTGCATAGAAGAGAATGCAGCATATCAGTATCACAAATGATAGGATGAGAATTTAGAGCTGGAAGGGGCCTTAGAGGGAAGTAAGGCCATCGCTTCCACTCTAAAGTTGAAAGAATTTGCCCTAGGTAACACAGGTAGAATGCCACAGTCTTTGAATTCACTTCCTCAGATTTCATATCCATTGTACAGCTAGATCCAGATAATTGTAAATACTATTTTTCCAACAGTGGTTGAATATATTCTCCTTTGTACATTTTGGTGACCTAGAAGAAAATGTGGACCTTATGAGTAGGAGGTAACAATTAGGGAGGGTAGGACTTGAGTGGAAATGTAATCATAGGGGTACAGAGTCTGTTCTAGTCTTTACAGCTCTCATTTTTTCTCATCTACAGAAGTTCTTTTACTACTAGTATACCCATCTTGAAATAAAGATGGGTTTGTGTTTTTTGCTTGGTTGACTTTAAATATTTTTTTTCAAAATTCACCTTATAATATGTTGAACACAGAAGACAAAAATCAAACATCAAATTAGACTGACATCTGAAAATCATAAGTAAGCACAGTTTTAGAAACAGAATTGTAGAACTGAAGGTATTTTTAAGAATCAAAAATCTCCTATTCCAATTCCATTCATTTTGCAGATACGGAAATTAAAGGTCCAGAGAATTTGATTGATTTGCTTAAAGTTGCACAGCCATTTAGTAGCAGAATTCCATGTAGTGAGAAGAACACTGAGTCAGGAGAACCCTGGGTTCAAATCCTATCTCCAGCTGGCACTGCCCCAGTTTCTTCCTGTAACTCATTAACCACTTTGCTTATAAGAGGCAGATATTTGAGACCTGTGTGACCCAGGGCAACACACTTAACCTCTGCCTGCGGCAGTTTGATATCTTGTAAAATGGGGATGATAATAGCACTTAACTCCCAGTGTTGTGAGGATTACATGAAAAAATATCTGGAAGGGCTTAAGCACTATATAAATACTGGCTATAAGGATCAAATAGATAGTGTTTAAGAATAATAAAGCACTACATAAATGTCAGGAATTTATTTTATTTACCTCTATTAATATATAGAACAAAGATTCCCTGACACCAGGCCAGGCTGTGTACATTGCATTGAATATTAAGTTTGTTTTGAAAATTCAAATGTGAAGAGTTCATTTAGTTTGAAACACTGAACTATTTTTAGTACTTATTCTCTTGTTCCTTACTTTTTTCTCCTTCTCTTCACAGCCAAGTATCCAGAAATAAAATCTTTGATGAAACCGAATTACAACTTGATCTGGATTGTGATTTTGATGGTTCTTGCACAGTTGATTGCATTTTACTTAGTAAAAGACTTGGACTGGAAATGGGTCATGTTCTGGGCATATGCCTTTGGCAGCTGCCTTAGTCATTCAATGACCTTAGCTATTCATGAGATCTCTCATAACCTGGCATTTGGCAACTACAACGCTCTTTGGAACCGGTATTTTGGAATATTTGCAAATCTTCCTTTTGGCATTCCTTACTCTGTTTCCTTCAAGAGGTACCACATGGATCATCATCGTTACCTAGGAGGGGATGGTATTGATGTGGATATTCCCACCAATTTTGAGGGCTGGTTTTTCTGTACCCGTTTTAGAAAATTTCTATGGGTTATTCTTCAGCCCCTCATTTATGCTATTCGACCAATGTGCATCAACCCTAAGCCAATTACTTATTTAGAAGTTATCAATCTGTTGACTCAATTGAGTTTTGACGTTTTTGTTTACTATTTTTTTGGAATCAAATCTCTCATGTACGTGTTTGCAGGTTCAGTACTTGGCCTAGGTTTGCACCCAATTTCTGGACATTTCATAGCTGAGCATTACATGTTTCTGAAAGGACATGAAACTTTTTCTTATTATGGACCGCTTAACTTAATAACCTTCAATGTAGGTTACCATAATGAGCATCATGACTTTCCCAACGTTCCTGGAAAGAACCTTCCATTGGTAAGTCTTTTCTCATTTGTTAAGGCTGTTTGTTTCTGTATGGAAGTAGCATTTAGAATGATTACTCCTGATTTACCTAATTTGGACAAGAATAGTGTCAAGTAAGTTTTTATAATTTTAGCTACTTACTTTAAGAAAACCCCAACTGTATAGGATAAGAGCCCAATTCAGTAAGGTCAGTAAAGAATAAATTTCTGTCTTTTCAGTTTGGTTTATTTAATTGCTGCATCTTTAGCTTTGGTTGATGGCTAAGGTAGAAAAAGCCTTTGCCACTATAGCAAGAGAGTACTCTCAATGAGATTTAAAGAGGAACTACTTGGTAAAACACATCAGTTTTCCTGAACAATTGTGAAAAGCCAGCATTTCCCATTCTTATACACACACACACACACACTTAACAGCATATAGACCTTTAGAGAGGCCAACTTGGGCTCATAAGATTGAGAACTGGAAGTGACGTTACTGATCATGGAGCCCAGCTCCCTTCTTTTACAGCTTAGGACACTTGAGGCTCTCAAATGAAGTGATTGTCCATGGTTGCTGTTTTGTCCTTTGACTTGAAGAGATCCAGTAACTTGATTCTTTGTGTGAATTGGATTTGAGTGAGGCAGAGTTGTACAAGTTGACTTGCTTAAAATCACACAGCTAGTAAATAGCTGGCTGCAGTCTGAACCCTCAGGCCTTTTGCTCCTAGTCTGGTTATTTCTTTTCCCACTATACCACAGTACCTCTCCTCTCCTGGTATCTTGTGGCCAGAGGTGATTGAGAAATTCCTAGACTCCACTAATCTTAACCACCTCTAATTAGTTAGAGATAAGGCAGTTGGAGGAACTTTGCTAGCTGTTTTTATTATGGATTTAAATATAACCCAAGCAAAAAGCTTTCAGTTCTGAGCCCTGCAGGCAAAAGGAAATACCTGTAGATTAGAAGTATTTAGAGCATCTAAAGAATCTATTCTGTATGCCAAACTTTCTTGGGGAAGACTGTGAAAGTCTGGATTAGCAAATGTTAATTCACTTTACCAAACTCTTTACTCCCTATTTGACCTCTTTTTACAAAGAACAGGGTCCTGTCCTACGTAATTGGGCTCCCTGGAAGCAACTTAAATGTTCATCTCCATTTGATAGGATCTAGCACATTCTCTCTTTTCTCTCCAGAGTGATTGATTTTCCTCCCAATAGATTCCCTTGCTTTAAAGACATAGATGAGTAGTTATGACAATTTTTTTTGTTTTGTTTTTAAAGCCAAGGGACTTTACCATTGGTAAAATCTTAAAACAGGTTAGTAGTTGTGGTGTAATCTAAAACCATTATGCAGCTAATCTGTCATTATGGCTGTGTGCAAGTCTGAATAGCAAATGTGTGCTGCCATTCTGTCAGCTTTGTACTTTTGTTTCCTCTTCCTTAATGGGTGAAATGAATTCTTTTTTTTTTCTTTATGGTTCAACTGGAAAAACTCAACACATTTTGAATTGAAAGTTTCTGAGAGATAGCACTTTCTTGTAATCTGTAGACCTTGTATATTGTGAAAACTTGACCTAGTGTAGGTAGGATTTTGATCAATGTTAATTGTCCCCAAATGCAGTGATACTCAAAAGAATTCCTCATTTCCTCCTCTGCCCTGCCGTCTGACTTCTCGAAATTTTCTGATCTTCCCCAAAGTAAGCAAGCGGCATCTGTGGCTCTATGGATAATCGAGTGATGACCTAGAGCCAGGAGAAGCTGATTTCAGATGTGATCCTGGGCAAGTAAAGTTAACTTTCTGTTTGCCTCATCTGAACAATGAGGGCAATAGTAGTATCTCCCTCCAAGGGTTGTTGTGAGGATCTAATAAGATGGTGCCTGGCACATAGTAAATGCTATGTAAATTTAGCTATTATTGTTATTAGCTCTCCTAGACTAGTTGCAGCTAGCATTTCTCTCATTTGAATTAGAATAGAAGAAACAGGTTTATAGAATTAAAAGACTTGTTCATGGTCATGTGACTGCTAAGACCAGGATCTTAGTCTTAGCCCATTTTTTAAAAAGTATTGTGAAAAGAGCACTGAGCTTGAAAATAGGAAATGGGGTTCAGTGATAATTTTAATTTACTGTTTTGGCTTATTGTTATAATTTAAAGTTATCTAGATGTTTTGAGAATTGTTTTGTAAAATGTTAGGTCACTCATATTTGAAACTCAATTTAGGGGCTAAAATTAAGGATTAGAAAGGATTACCTTTTGCAATCCTACATCATATAATCAAAATTTTGCTATTCTATTCTTGCATTCCTAGGGAATTTCAGACTATAAGCCCTATATTCTATCTTTATGTTTTTTATTCTCAGTTCTTTTCATGAACAGTTGGCACCCTTGATCATATTTGTTTATACTTAATTTCAGAATTATGTGATTTGAAGATTTTGAATTTATTCAGAATTAATGTAGGGACTATTTTATTTCTGTCCCCAGGTACCTTGCACATAGAATGTGCTTAATACTTTTCTAATAAGTCTTTCATCAACAAACATTTATTGTGAGTTTACTTGGTTCTGTGCTAAATGCTGGGGATACAAAGAAAACAAACAAAGCAAAAAACATGGTCCCTACCCTCAAGAAACTCACATTCTAAAGGAAGAGACAATGTGCTGTTAACTGTTCATACAAGATATCTGTGTTGTAAATGGATGTAATCTCTGGGGCAAGGCACTTTGGGCAAAGGGAACTCTAAGTGTGACTTTTTGATCAGGTTAAATCACTGCATTTCTCAGTGCCTGGGTAACTTACTCTAAGAGTGATGGTTTTCAAAGTGTAGTCACTGTAGTCAAAGTAGTAGATCACCGGATCCTTGAGTCCCTTTCAGAGGGGTCCATGAGTTCAACACAATTTTCATAACAATGTGACATTTCCATTTATTTTAGTTTTTATGTTTTATTAAATTTTAATAAATACACTAAATGTTGATAAACATAAACCACATAAACAAAAGCTCTTTAAAGGTCCTCAGTGATTTCAGAAGTATAAAGGATCCTGAGACCTTGAACACCACTGCTCTAAGACTCTCTCTAAGCTGCTTCCTTCCTTCCCAAAGGAAAGGTCATTTCTGTTCCACCATTGTAGAAAAAATTTAATAGGACTTTTGGATATTTGGGAAAATAAAATTGAAGCAGGAGCCTTATGAAGGCTGTTTGAAGGACCTTAGTGGCCTAAAGTTGTGCCTTGGGGGGGGGGGGGTATGTATTAATCTTTCAACCACTTACCAGGAAGTATTGTGAATAAAAATAAACATTTACATTACGATATTTCTTTTCCATATAATTTATTGTCCCTATCTTATTGAGTTTCCTTGGTGCACCTTTTATTTGCTTTGTTGGTGTTTATTTGTGGATCTAAATCTTATTCTTGGAAATTGAAATTATAGTAAATAGTCCAGTAGTCAAACTCCCTTCATCCTATTCAGTCTCATGAGTTTTCGGATTAACCACAAAGAGATATTTATTAAGGCCTACAATGTGAAAGGCACTATGCTAAGGATACAAAAGTAAAATGGAAAGTAGCCCATTGTGCCCTTAATGTTGAACCAGGTATGGCAGGGTTGTGGGTTAGATCTGTGTTTGCAAAGACTTGTAATGAAATTACTGAAAATGATTGTTCATCTTCTAAGAAAAGGCATTTAGAACTTCAGAAAACTCCAGGCTTGACCATTGCCCAGTTTCTTCTTTTTTTCTTCTGGGTGCTTACTAGTAACTTAATTTGAAGTCATAGTAGTAATTCTAGACATGGTAACTAGCTAGTTTTTGGTGCCACTCGCCACTCCCCTCTACTGCCCCAACATTCCTTCCATTTTGCTAGAGAGGCTGTCAAGAGTCTTTCTGGACAGATTTACTATTGTAATGCAAACTACTTTGAATTTAGCTTTTGGGTTCTGAAGTTAACCTTAGCTTTGAGACAGTCTAGCCTGTCCTACAATATATCTGAGCCTTTGATCCCTAAAATGAGGGAAAACATTTAAAAATTTTGATCAAGACCTATTAATCATATAAAGTGTTGGTACTGTACATAATGCCTTATCTTTTAAATATATGTGTTGTTTTGTTTTTTACTGCAGGTAAAAAAAATAGCAGCAGAATATTATGACAACTTGCCCCAGTACAACTCCTGGATAAGAGTGCTCTATGATTTTGTGATGGATGATTCTGTCAGTCCCTATTCCAGAGTGAAGAGACATCTAAAGGGAGAAGTGAAACAGGATTAATACTCCAAACAAAGGAGAATTCTTCATAGTAGCTTTGAAAATGGCTTGAACATGTATATATTATTTCCCATTATATTTATATTTTGAATTATTAAACCTAAGACTAAGGAGATTTAGAAGCTGTCTATGTATAGTTTCCAAGTAGGCATTTTTAAGACTCTAATATGATTTTAACTAATTATCATGTGTCTCCTGTCTAATTTTCATCTGTGTGGTCTGAATAAAACCATGATTCAACTTGATTTTATGCCATTACATGTAGTTTTTTAAAAACTATGTTTAGCAGTGTTAACATTTTAGGGGAAGCATTTTGTAAAAATACTTTTAAGAAGCTCCATTTCTATTAACTCACTGCTGATTTTGTTCAGTCTGTTTGCAGGGAATGGTCATTACAAAGTTGAGCTTAAACACATATATAATAAACTGGATTATTAATCACTACTATTTCTTCATTTCTTGCTTTTACATTGCTCAGTAAAGGGGTGGGATAAGAGACTAAAATCATAGCTTACTGAGTCACAAATAATAGTAATTGGAATTTTAGAAATACTAAAAGAGAGGTTCTTTGTGGAGACCATGGGTTTTTCTGCTGAAATGTCCATTTAAATATGATAATTTCATTTTCCTAGAATTATATTTGGATCCACAAGTAACAAATAAAAGGGAATCCAATAAGGTAAGGACAATAAATTGTAGGGAAAAGAAATACTATCCTAATGTGAATGTATTTTTGGGAACTGTGGCAAAATACTAGTTTGTGATGACTTAATGCATATGAACTAGGCACTACTAAGCTCCTTCAAACATACAAAGCAAGCTATGTACAGGACAAATAAAGGTAACGACCTAGAATTAAGAGGAGTTGGGAAAGCTTATAAAAAATGTGATTTTAGTTGGGACTTAAAGCAAGTCAGGTAAGTTGTTAGGTGGAGTTGAGGGAGAGCATTCCCAGCATGTGACCACCATCCTCAAGAGGTCTTTTTCCTGGATCAGCAAGGAGGCGAGTGTCACTAGATCAAAAATTACTTGGGAGTAAAGTATAAGAAGCCAAAAAACATAGGAAGGGGCTAGTTACGAAGAGTTTTGAAATGCAGAGAACTTTGAATTTAATTCTGAGATTATATGGAGTTATTTGAGTCTGTTGAGTAAGGGGGGTGGGCAGTCTACATCATCCGACAGACATGTGCCACCTAACAAGGTCACCAAGTGAAAATATAGGGCAAGAAGAAAAGAGGGTCCAGGAACAAAATCTAAGGGACATGCCTGGTTAGAGGCTGTGATCTAGATGAGGTCCTGGCAAAAGAGACTGAGGAGTAGTATAGGAGGAGGAGAACCTGGAGAATGTTGTCCAGAAAACAATGAGAAAGTACCAAAAATGAGGGTGATTAAGTGTCAAGAGACTACAGAGATCAAGGAGAATGGGAACTGCCATTGGATTTAACATCTAAGAGATAATTGGTGACTTTGGAGAGAGAAGTCTAGGAGAAATGATATGGTAAAAAGCCTTATCATAAGGGGTTAAGATAGTGAGAGAAGAGAAAGTGGAGGAATCAGCCTTATTTATCCAGTAGTTTGGCTACAAAAGGTGGAAGAGATAGGGGAAAATAGTTAGCAAACATGGATCAACTGTGTTTTTTCAGGATGGAGTGACAGGAGCAGTTGGGAATGAGCTATTAGAACATGAGAAAGCTGCAGTGAAAATGAGGAAGGTCTGTTGGACCATGCGCAGGGATAGAAAACATGCATATTTCATGGATCTGTCAGTGTGTATTAGTGGGTAAGTGATGCACATGAGTAGGCCACACTGTGGTGGTAAGGGCTTGCACCAGAGTGGTGACTGTCAAAAGAGAGAAGGGACCGTTTTGGAGAACAATCTGGAATTGTGCCCAAAGAGCTATTAAACTGCCTGAACCTAGGAATAGTATATATATCCTTTGACCCAGCAATACCATTACTAGGTCCGTTTCCCAAGATAAGTAAGGAAAAAGGGAAAGAACTTAAACGTTCTGGAAGCATTTATAGCTGCTCTCAATGTGGGGGCAAAGAACTGAAAATCACAAAGCCCATCAAATGGGGAATGGCCGAACAAGGCGTGGCATATGATCATGGAATGCTACTGTGCTGAAAGAAATGATGAGCTTGTTGATTTTAGAAAAATATAAACTCATGAAATAATGAGCAGAACCAAGAAAATGTATACAGTAACAGCAATACTGTTTTAAGAACAACTCTGAGTGACTAAGTAGTTTTGATACAAATATCCAAATTCAAAAAAAATGTGAAGGAAGATGCTATCTGCATCCAGAAAAGGAACTGATATGTATGAGTATGTGTAGAATGATTTTACATATACGTACATGTGTGTATGTATACATATTTGTGTCTAAATGGTAACCATGGGGGGAGAGGAAAAAAGAAATTTACATGATAAATGTATTATTTATTCAAAAGGAATAGCATGTTGCACATAATAGAATTGCAGTTTCATGTGCAATCATCTTTTTATTATTCTGTGTTACAGAAATGCTTATTTCATAAGTTAAAAATAAAATTTTTAAAATGAGAAGGGAGCATAGTCAATTCAACTCATTCAACATTTATTAAGCAGCTACTGCATGCCCTGCACTGTGTTAAGCATGGTGATACAAATAGGAAAAAGATAGTTCCTGCCTTCAAGGAGAGCTTATGATCTAGTGGAGGGAGACAATACACAAGAAGAAGCTGGAAAGGGGGCAGGACACCAGAGGGGAGGAGTGGAGGGTGTCTCGTTCCATGGAGTAGAAAGAACTGCAGATTAAAAGTGAGAGAGGCATTACGGAGGTGGAAATGATAGAAGGGAATAGGGAAGGGAATAAAGCATTTAAGTAGTATCTACCATATACCAGGCACCATGCTAAGCACTTTACAAATATTATCTCATTTGATCCTTTTGGTTGAATGATTTGCTAGAACTTGACAGCTGATTGGATGTGGTGGGGGGAAAGGTGAGAGACGATGAGAAGTTAGGGAATTAGGGAAGAGAAGAGGGTTTGGGCAAAAAGGGAACGCAATGACTTTCAAACATATACTTGAAGATGATAAAAAGAAAGTTGGAGATGCAAGCTGAAGAGAGATGTTAGGGCTGGACAAGTAGATCTGAGAGACATAGGCAGAGATGATCACTGAATCCATGGGAGCTGATGAGATGACCAAGTGAAACAGAACCCCCAAGATGAGTGGGTATGACCTGGATGGATAGATGAAAGGTTTCCTTGGCCGGATCTTCATCTCACACCTATCAGATTGACTAACATGACAGAAAACAGAAATGACAACTGGTGGAGGAGATACAGAAAAATTGGGACACTAATGCACTTTTGGTGGAGTCGTGGACTAGTGCAACCATTCTGAAGAACAATTTGGAACTATGCCCAAAGTGGGAGGGCTATAAAAGATGTTATGATAGAACCAATGTCTACCAGGGTTTCCCCACAATATGAGTTAGGCATGATTCTCTCCCTACTGGGATTGAGAATAGCTTTCCTTATGAGGAGACAAATCTGACCTTCCTACTCAATTTGAACTATTCTCTCTACAATTACTATTCATCTCTTAATTACTAAACCTGATGGTTTTTTCCTTTCCCTCAGGTCTCATCCTTGATTTCTCTGCAGTATTTGATACCCTAGATAGTCTCTTGCTCCTGAGTTTTAATGCTACTGTTCTCTTAGTTCTCCATCCCTGACTGAACACTCAGTCACTTTTGCTGGATCGTTGTTCATATCCCACTTGCTAATTTTTGGTGTATTACAAAGCTGTCCTTGGTGATTTTTTTTCTCTTTCTATATGTTCCCTTGATGATCTCATTAGCTCTCGTAAGAGAGCTTATCATCTTATTGATGACTTCAAAATCTCTATTTCCAGCTGAACTTCAGTTCCATATCACCAACTATCTACTGAACATTTCCACAGAAATGTTGCATTAGCATTTCAAACTCAACATGTCCACCAAAATAGAACTCGGTATCTTCACCCCAGCACCCACTTTTCCTTCAAGCATCTCTTTTTCTGTCAAAGACATCCTTCTCCTTCCATTCACAAACGTTTTCAGCCACCTAGTTATTCACTATTCTTCTCCTATTTCCCCCATATCTAATCAGTTACTAAGTAATGTTAATTCTGCATAATAATAAGAGCTAGCATTTATATAGCACTTTAAGGTTTGCAAAATGATCTAATTTTACCTTTACAACCCTGGGATATAAGTGCTATTACCAATCTCTGTTTTACAGATAAGGAACCTGAGGCAAACAGTTAAGTGACTTGTCCAAACACACAGCTAGTAAGTGTCTGAGGCTGGATTTAAACTCAGGTCTTCCTTGCTTCAGATCCAGTGCCCTGTCCACAGCACCACCTAGTTTGCTATAGCCACACTACCTCCCATCCATCTCTTTTTCTCCACTCATACAACTAGCATCCTAGTTGAGGTCTGTACTGCTATAATAGCTTTAGCATCTGGACTGTTACAAAAGCTCCCTAATTAAACTTCTTTCTTCTAGTACTTCCATCCTCAACAGAGCTGTCAAAATCACCTTCCCAAAGCAAAAGTCTAAACATGTCATCATCCTGCTCAACAGCTCAACTCCCTGTAGCCTCTGTGATAAACAAACATCTCAGCTAGACTTTTAAAGTCCTTTGCCATTTAGCTCTGCTTGTCCTTCTCACACTTACTGTACCTCTCTCCCCTTTATGTACTCTTATGTTCCAGCCAAATTGACCTCTTTCCTGTTCCCTTGGCATAAGATGACTCCTATTCCTTGAATTTTCTATCTCTTTACCTCTGCCTCTTAAATCCCTAATTCCCTTAGATTCAGTTGCGTGTACAGTCTCCTGTTAGGAGTTTTTCTGATCCCCTTTATTGTTATTTCTTACATCTTCCTCAGATGATCAAGCATGCTTCTGTTTAAATATTTGTATTCTCCCAAAAGACTGTAAGTTTCTTGAAAAGACATTGTGTTTAATTTTGCCTTTGTATTCCCACTACCTTGTTGTTTGGTCATTTTTCAGTCATGTCCAACTCTTCATGTTCCCATTTGGGGTTTTCTTGGCAAAGATACTGGACTGATTTGCCAGTTCCTTCTCCAAATCATTTTACAGATAAGGAAACTGAGGTAAGCAGGGTTAAGTGACTTACCCAGGGTCATGCAGCTAATAAGTGTCTGGGGTCAGATTTGAACTCAGGAAAATGAATCAGTCTTCCTCACTCCAGATCCAGAGTAATATCTACTGTACCACCTAACTGCCTAAGCTATCTCCAGCACCTAGCACAGGGACAAGGATAGATCCTTGGGACATTCCACTAGAGACCTCCTTCCAAGCTGACATGGAACCATTAAAGACTATATTTGGGTTTGGACATTAAACCAGATCTGAAGTCTCCTAGCCATACTATTATTTAGATCACAAGTCTCTATCTTGTCCACAAGGATAGCAGAAGGGATTTTGTCAAATGTTTTGCTAAAATCTAGGTAAATTTTGTCTACACTACTCCATTTAACAATCTTGTAGCTCTCTCCAAAGAGAAAATTACCTGGAATGATTTTTTCTTGATGAAATCATGCTGAATCTTTGTAATAACTCAATCCTTTTTTTTAAATGTTAAAGATGAATCATCCATACTCTCTAGCTTACTCATGAAGAAGCCTGAAATCAAAGCTTTAAACTTAAGAGTAAAATCTATGGCCTTAATATAATGGTTAAATAATTAGGCCATATATAGTAGGTTAAGACTCATGCCTAGAACTAGGGGACCAAAAAACTAAAAGTAGAGGATTGTATAGCAGCCAGGTGGTACAGTGGATAGAACACCAGAACTGGATTCAGGAGGACCTGATTCAAATCTAGCCTCTGTGTGTGACCCTGGGCAAGTCACTTAACCCTGTTTGTGCCTCAGTTTCATCATATGTAAAATGAGCTGGAGAAGGGAATGGCACACAGCTCCAATAGCTTTGCCAAGAAAACCCCAAATGGGGTCACCAAGGGTTGGACAAGACTGTAAATGACTAAACAGCAGCATAGCAACTAGGTGAGACATAGTGGCTACAGTATCGGATCTAGAGTCCGGAAGACTAGAGTTCAAATTCTGCCTTTGATACTTCCTAGCTATGTGACCCTGATCACTTAACCTCTGCCTCAGTTTACTCAGTTGTAAAATGAGTATAACAACAGTCCCTATTTCCCAGGGTTGTTGTGAGGATTCAATGAGATAATATATATAAGGCACCTAAAATAGTGGCTGGCACATAGTAGGAACTTAATAAATATTTATTAAAGTTTTTAAACATGGCACCTGTTTTCATCAATCTTATATTTTAATAGGTGAAGGTAACATAAAGAGGAGTTAAAATGGGGAAGGGTGTAGAAAGGGGTAGGAGCATCTGTGTAGAGGGGGGACAGCCTAAAGAGTGAGCCAGAAATGTTAAGAGAGCAATGTGGCTGGGCGTTTCTCATGATATGTGGTTCCAGGTAGGAACTTGCACTTCTAATTGCTTCAGCCTCAGGTTAGTCATCCCCAAGGGACCAGGAAGTCACTGTGCTAATTTCACTTTGAATCAGTTCATAAAAGTTTCTCCCATGTTTTTTCTGCACTCATCATAGTTATTGCTTCTTACAACATAGAAATATTTCATTGCATTCACATAACTTGTTTAGCCACTCCTTAGTTTTTTGCTACTACAAAAAATGCTGCAATAAATATCATGATGTATTTGTAGCCTTTCCTTTTATCATTGATATCCTTGGTGTATTTGTCCAGGAATAGAATCTCTTGCTTGAAGAATATGGACCTATTAGTCATGATCCCATGGTTCCAAATTGCTTTTTAGATGGTGGGACTAATTCACAGCTCCACCAACAGTGCATTGCTGTGTCCACCTCTCTATAACTGCTTTAATTTTGCTATATAAATTTTAACAGAAGGAAATTTATACAACAATAACATGGAAAGTATAGTTAGCAAAGATACTGCATTGATTTTGTTGGGTACAGCTCTCCAATTCTTGCATTTATCATGATAGTTCTAATGGTCAGGAGAATATGTTGATTTATAGGGTAGTAAAAAATTTATTAGATCCAAAGACTACCAAAGATTCATTAGCTGGGTTTTTATACCTTTGGTGACCAGGAAACTAGGTCAAAGTTTCAAGCTTTAGTCTTCTGGATCAATTAAGTCTCAAATGGAGTTTTGTTGCCTTTTTAAGAGAAAAACTAGCTTATGTGGCAGGTATCTTCCAATTTGCTTAGGCCATACATGGGCTACCGCACAGGCCTTAATGTCACTAATTCCAACCAAATTATTAGTAGATATTGTTCCTGTAACACAATATGTGGTTGAGGTCAAATGAAAGAATAGGCCATGGAATTTCAGAAGATTGAGGAAATGAGAAGACATGTGTTAGATTGTAATATCAACATGTACATTAAAATTCCTTGGTACAAAAGGCCAGAAATTCAAGTACAGAGAAATAATGTGTGCCATTTCTGAACTCACTGAGAAAGGAAAGGGAATGACCTAGATGTCATAGGTTAATTTCAGCCATGTTTTGGATTGGGCATCATGTTTGAACAGAATAAACTTTAAAGGAAGAACCATTACAGAGTGATAGTGGGGGGGGCGGGGGGCGGGGAGTCTGAAAGTAACTAAGGGTGGTAAGCAAGAGTTATTTCAAATCTCCCTTCAGGACCAGTGTGTTTAGAGATGTGAGAACAATGCAGTCAATCTTGAAGAGGATGACCAGAGATGCAGGATCATCTTAGAGTAAAAATAGTACCAGCTGGGCAGATCTGGAAAGGCTTGGCTCTTGAAGGAAGCCAAGGATTCTAAGAAGTAGAGATAAAAAGGGGCAGCATCCCATGCATAGGGGACAGCCAATAAAAAAGAACAGAAAATGGGAGGTGGACTGGCACACGTGAGAAAGAAGTCTTTTATAGTTGAACTAGAATGTGTGGAAGGAGGAGGAGGAGAAGGAGGAGAAAAGGAGGAGGAGAAAAGGAAGAGAAGGAGGAGAAGGAGAAAGAGGAGAAGAAAAAGAAGAAAATGGGAGGTGAATTATCATGTGTGAGAAAGAAGGCCTTTATAGCTGAACTAGAATGTATGGAAGGGGAAGAAGGAGGAGCAGGAGGAGGAATGGAGGAGAAGATTGTGAACAGGTTTAAACAGAAGATTTTATATTTAAAATGAGATAATATTTGTAGACCACTTTTTGAAGCACTATATAAATGCTACTTGTTGTGATATTTGGTCCTGAAGGTAACAGAAATTTATTAGGTATGTGTATGGGGGTTGGGAGGAGAAGTGTGTCATGCTCGGACCTATGCTTTAGGAAGATCCCTTTGACAGCTGAGTGAAGGATGAACTGGAGTGGGGAGAGCCTTAGGGTGGGAGATCAACCAGTGAGCTACTATGATAGTCCAGGCTTGAGGAAATGAATGATTGTTCCATGGTGGTGTCAGTACCAGAGAAGAGAAAGGGATCTGTCTACTGGAATGAGGTGGAAGTAGAGCTGAAAAGACTTAGGAACCAATTGAAAATGTGGATGAGAGTGTGATGATAATAAAATTGCAAACTTGGATGACTAGAAGAACAGTGGTGTTCTCGCTCTAATAGTATAGGATTTCATAAGAGAAAGTTGGATTTGAGGGGAAAGTTCTGTTTTGGGCATGCTGAGTTTGCAATGACAATGGGACATCATTTGGAACTTCCAATTAAGCAGCTGGTGATGTGGAAATGGAGCCTGGAGAAAGATTAGGGCTAGATCTATAAACCTAGAAGTCATCTGCGAAGGGTTAATCACTGAAGCAGTTCCTGATTTTAAGAAACTCATAGCTTAACAGTGGGAAATAATATAACCACATGTAAATGTATAGAAATATTATGTTTTTCTGTTGTGCCCAACTCTTTGTGATCCCATTTGGGAGTTTTCTTGGCAGAAATGCTGAAGTGGTTTGCCATTTCCTTTTCCAGTTCATTTTACAGACTAGGAAACTGAGGTAAACACAGTTAAGTGATTTGCCCCATATAACAGCAAGCAGAATAGGACCTTTTGCTGTCTGAGTTTTAGCCAATCAAGTTTTAGTCAACCTTTGATTGAATCAATCAAATGTCTTTGATT
This sequence comes from Bettongia penicillata ogilbyi, assembly GCA_023548195.1. Classification (NCBI taxonomy): domain Eukaryota; kingdom Metazoa; phylum Chordata; class Mammalia; order Diprotodontia; family Potoroidae; genus Bettongia; species Bettongia penicillata. The sequence continues at coordinate 602,923 of JAJHZJ010000526.1, read as the reverse complement.
AGAAATATATATATATATATATGAAAGCAGTCAGAAGCAGAGCTGAGAGAGAGACCATGAGAGGCCTAACAGAAAGAATGTTTGTGATGTTGAAGCCCTGTCTGTTGGTCTGTGTTGATTTCTCAGACAGAAGTTGGTTTTTATGAGTGGATTGAGATGGTGGCACTGCTAATGTGTATAAATATTGTTATAGTCCTGTTAAGTTTTGTTTTCCTAGAAACAGGAAAGAGTTTGGAGTGGAACGGTCCCTGAGAGCTGAGACAAGGAAAAGAAGTAGAGAGCTGCCTGTGTGTGAGCCCAGACAAGAGCGGGGAGTGGTCAGCCCACAGAAGAAGAACCATGGGACTTGGAGGTCAACCTCAAGGTATGATGAAAGAGGACTTTTTTGGACACTTAGTATTGATTAAGAAGACTGTTCTTACTGTGACCTAGGAGTGGATGGTGTGTTATTTTGAAAGACGACCTTACTTGGATAGTTGGCATTGATTAAGGATGTTGCTATTATTATGATATATATACAGTGATATGTTTTGCTTAAGGATATTGCTATCAACATTATGCTTTACTTTATCAAACAATGTTTAGCTTGCTGAATAGAGAGTTCATTATGCTATGCGATTAGACCCTTGAAATCATTCACAACGGCCATCCTCAAATGTGCTGCTGTGAGTGATTGGCTTACACCCAGGATCACACATCCAGTACGTGTCTGAGGTCAGATCTGAACTGAGTCTTTCCGACTGCAGGCCTGGCTCTCTGTCCACTGTGCCACCTGAATATTTTTAAGGATGTATGATTCCATCTCCTTTCATCCTTCTGTTGTTGACCAGTCATTTTTCTGTCATGCTCAACAGCTTATGACCCTATGTGAGGTTTTCTTGGCAAAGATACTGAAATCATTTGCCATTTCCTTTTCCAGTTCATTTTACAGATGAGGAAACTAAGGCAAACAGGGTGAAGTGACTTTGCCAAGGTCACACAGCTAGTGAGTGTCTGAGACCAGATTTGAATTCAGGAAGACAAATCTTCCTGACTCCAGGTCCAACATTCTATCCAGTGCACCACCTAGCAGCCCATAAATATAGAAATAAAGTAAACACAAGGAAATTTGGAGAGGGAGGCATAGCTGGGGAGAAAAGAAGCTGTATTTGAGGTAAGTTTTGAAGGAAACTAGGCATTACAAGAGACAAAGGTAAAAAAGCCATTCTAGGCATGGGAGAGATGACCTGTGCAAAGTCACTGAGTCTGGACATGGAATGGTGTATGTAATAATAATAAACATTTATATAGCCCTTATAGGTTTATTATCGTATTTTATCCTCACAACATCCCTGGGAGACAGGCATTATTATTATCTCCATTTTACAGATGAGGAACTTGTGACCAACAGAAGTTAAGTAGCTTGAGACATGGGGGGCAGGGGTTGGGGGAAAGGAGTGTCTCAAGGCCAGTAAGTATATGAGGCAGGATTTAAACTCAGGTCTAGACTCCAGATCAAACACTATTCATTCACAGCTATATTTGTAAGGCATTACCCTTCCATATTGTTAAGGTTTAGGGGTGCTGGGACCCCAAAATAGTGACACGTGAGTACTCTCCAAATGAATCTGACTCAAGCCTTCTTTCAGCCAAAGGAAAACAAAGTTTATTGAAGATATGCCATTTTGAGTAGACGCTTAAGGAATATCTGAGCACCTTCATGGAGGCCCTGAGGATCTTATATATATAGAAGGACTGGGAGGGATCTAGGGGTGGCTAAGTAGTCTGGGGAGAGATCTAGAGAGTATCTTGATGGGAGTGGCCAGTAGCCTGGGGCAACTAGAGGGTGGAGGGTGGGAAGATAGGATCAAGGGTGGGAAGTAGCCAGATAAGGCAGAGATTACACAATGGAGGACTAGGCTAGGTTGAGGGAATTGGGCAGTGATAAAGACTTATAGCCTTAGGTGAATGCCAGATCTAGTGGAAAGATTCAAGGAGAGTTCAAGGGGGTTCCCAGAGCCTGTACCCCATCAATATGAGGACATTTTGGTTGCTAAGAGGGATAGAAAATGATATTTGTGTAATAAACACTGAAGAAATCAGCTTGAGAAGAAACAGAATATTGAGGAGAGAGAGGGATTCTTTGGAGGTGCCCTCAGGTAAGTGATAGAAGACTTTTCTGAATGAAGAGGTAATGAAGGCTACCAGGCGTTGTGGACCATCAGTTCATTTCATGGCACTTTTTTTTTTTCAGAGTTTTGAAGGTTATAACTGATAAATTATAAATCTCTTTGGGAACTATGGGATCATTATGTAAGGACTGATGACCAAAAGGTGACATTTCCAATTCCAGGTCCTAATATGAGATATCAGAATATAAACAGATGAAGCATCAGAAAAGTGAAAAACTGGAGGGGTAAGAGGAGACCATCTGAAGTATTAGGGGACGAAGTTGAGGCTTGGAGGAGCTGGCAAAATAATCAATGAGAGGAGTAAAAAGAAGAACCAACAAGCAGGCTGTGTAGTTATTTTGCTAGGATTTGTGTTGTTTGTAAAAGGGCTTTTTTTTTGAAACACCTTTCCATCCAGCCTCTTGGCCAGGTCTGTTTCTACTTTTAAAAGAAAGGAGGGAAACCCATCCCATCCCCTTCTCTGCTAGTGTCTTGGTCTTGTCTGGCCTCCCTGTAAGGGAAGGAAGGAAGGAAATATCATTTATTTGTCTCACTTCACCAAAGACTACCCCAAGTGTGGGTACCACTACCCCTTCTTAGGTACATACAGCCTAACACCCATCAAGGACTCTCCTCAGAGGTTGAACCTCTAGGCATGTTGATAATCCAGCAACTGAGTTCATTCCTCAATAATAAGTTCCCATCTAATTAGGCCCTTCTCATTTTAGGAATCAAAACCCTCCCTGTTATTACCCAATCCCATTCTCCCACTG